>JAGDQP010055333.1:0-11580 GCA_022664845.1 Lepisma saccharinum
AACTTCAGAAGTTTGTGTATACCCAGATAGCGCGCCCGATATTCCATTACTATCCCAATAGATACCTAGCGTTAGTAGAATGTCCGGTCTGGGGAACCCAGAAGATCCCAGAAGGTTAGCATTCGTAACATCTGTTTCTGGTGATGTTTAAAGGCATATCATAGGTTGAAATTTTCGGAACATCCCTACAATATTCGAAGCCATTCCGAAAGAATGCATGTTTCTAGAATAAACTTGGCAAATCTCCTGGACATAGAGATATTCGAAGAATACTCTACCCATATACCAGGAATATAAGGAAATGGAATTATCAATTCCAGTTTTCCCACAGGGATATTCGTAGTATATCCCAGAATATACTTCTGCTGAATGGTCGAAGACTAATGATATTAATAGTTGAAACACCAAACAGGATATACAGGTCGAGAAAACCTGTTGATATTGTATTCTAAACTTGCTTCTAGACGCACAAGTCATTTTGAAGTCCCTGGTGCATAGACCACCCAACACACACGTCGAAAGATTGAGTTGCCTATCTTCAAGTAATCGTTCTACATGAGATGCAGATAAAACGGGAGTAAGTCCAGGACACACTATCCTATTCAAAATATAATATTTATCGTCATGCAAGCTCGAAGAGCATTGAATTATCAGGTTGCAGTATTGTGGGATTCCCAAGCTAATTAAAACAAATGAAGAACAAGGCTCGTTTCTTTGTCTCCTTAAATTTCACATTCTTGATTACTAATTCTTGCTATCAAATTATTTATTTTCTAGTTAATTTATTAAAATATTTTCTAGCTTTCTTGTCTAAGATCAAAGGCAACTCAATGTTATATTCATTTTTGTAAAGCAATCAAATGAATATTGTGAAGTAGTCTTAGATCAGTTTGTAGTGCCTTGAGTCCGCATTGTTTGTTTGAATTTATTTATGGCCTTTAGGCTACTCAGACTCAGGCCTGAGGATAGGATGGGAGAGAGGATGTTGGAAGATAGTAGTCAGGGCCTAGTTTTTACATAACATTTCGGCGTTTGTCTCGTATGACTGAGAACTCCCGGAGAAAAACTCAGTTAGGAGCAGGACGACCGGCCGCTGGGATCATTCCCAGGACCTTCAAATTGCAAAGCCAACGCTGTACCAGCTACGGTCGGTCGAACCACTCTTATTCTCAGTGATTATCGAACTCGGAATCCATTGATTAAAATGTAGCAAGCGTTATTGCGCATCCACCAGTGAGGTTAGTTTTTTTTTTCAGAATATCTGTTGTTTCGCTCCTTGCTTTCACATGTTGTAAAAGCTGGTAACACTGGTTGCTCAAACATCTCCAATTTTCTTCTCATGTACTAGTGAGAGTGTGTATAGCGCGTCTCCTCATAATAAGAGCGAAAAGTTTAGGTTTTTGTATGGCCATTCTACGGAAAAGCAAGTATGTGGAGGATATATAAGCCACTAGATGCGAGCAATCATGTAAAGGGATCATTGTTGTTTCCAAAAGTTGTTCCTACGGTCTACTAGAATGTTACTTGGTCAGAGGAGCGACCGGTGGTGGTTCATCGTAAATGTTGTTCTTATTTTGTGGTTGTTCTTGTTGAAACTACAAGCAGTTGTGTGATAGAGTGAATGGGGTTAGTTTTAATGATAACTACAGAGTGAAGCGCTGCGGCTGACTAAAACAAGATGAGAGAGGGGAAAGCCAAATCCGCAGTAATGGAGAAAGAAGTCTTGTAAGTTTAATCTTCCTACATGATGATAATGGTAATGTTCTCTTCTTGTATCTGGATAATTTTACATCCCGTTGAGATTAAGCGGATAATCTCGTATTCAGTGATCTGTGATTTTATTAGTCGAATGAATCATATGATTGGGATCGAACATGGATAACGATTGATTGAAATCATTCGAAAACTTGAAAATTATACAAGCAGTACGAATAGTGAATAATTGAATAAATATGTATGTAACGCTTCAAAGAATAACTATCTAAATATGGGCAAATAAAATAATAATGGATAAAAGAACGATTATAATGAATAATGAATGAATCACTAGTTATGTCAATAGGGGTTGAATAGAATAATGGATGAATGGGTATTTATACGAATAATGGACAGATGGACAATTACATGAGTACTGAATTCATTAACAAAAATGTAGTCGATAAATGAGTGAATGGCTGAATACATAAAATTCTACCTAAATAATGGTCAAATTAATACATTAAATAATTGGTCAATGGAGCATTACGTGACTCACGGGGAATTTAAGAAGTATATTACCATTCGAGTTGGTTCAACGTTAGCGCGTTCTCCTCGTAAGTAGGGCGTCCTGAATTTGAATCATCTTTCTATTTTCACTGGCGTATTCGCTCAGTCAAACCACAGGCAAATTCACAAAAAAGTATTTTGAATCAAAGCCAGGATGATTCACTTTCATACCTCGTATCTTGTCGTACAGACAAAATATAAAATTTGAACAACGAGGGGTCAAAATAAATTTTGTCAATAGAAGGTGATAGCTTAAGTAACTGAAACATGGACAGGAAATACATATTTCTGGACTGGCCGACAATCGAATCTTGGGAGTCCAACTGTCAAACTGTTGTACTACCGCTGAACCGACAAGCTAATACCCTATTTATTATGTAATACTCGAACCAGTCATTTGAAATTCGAGGTATATATAATATACACTGAGTTAGGAGGTATTACTGTTACCTTCGTGTAAAAAAAAAAGTATAAGTGCTTCAAAGTTGTATATCTCTCAGACCTAGACCTATTAAAATTTGTCATCGTCCATTTTCTCGGAATCTGACTGTACAAATGAAGCATTATTTTTTTTTTCAGCCTTTCATTAAAATCACTCAATTACCTTCTTCATTGTATATTAATTTATTCGTTATTCGATTGTTTAAATTATTCGAATACAAGTATGCGAATTTATCAAATTTTGAACAAGAGATTTTTACCCGAAAAAAGATTAACAAAATTATTAACAAAGCTGCAGTTAAATTATTTACGATATTTTGTGTGACTGATAACTTTCAAAATATCAACCTGAACGGGGAGAATGACTAAGAACAAACAAAAAGCTATATAACAAGCAAGTAGCGGAAAGAGTAAGTTAGTGAAGAGCAAAGCAGATTAATAAAGAGAACGGTTAGTATATTGTTCACCAAAGATATGTACAGTACAAAATCTGATTAATTGTATTGTTGAAGATAACAGAGGGATATCAAGATACGACTATCATTTATACACAGTATTAATAACGAAAAAATGTAATCGTAAGAAAACAAGAAAAACTCGTGAAAGAGGAAAATACTAAATTTCCTGTAAAAGACCTGCCATTATCGGTGAAATAGAAGTAATTCTGATGCTGTAATGAAAACTATTACTAAAATATAAAACGTCAGTTACAATTACACCCCCAGTTGGTTAAAAAAAAGTATATACAGGATAAAATTTTTCTCGAAGTGTGAAACAATTTAAAAAAAAAAGTTTTTAACATAAAGACCAAAGAAAAAAGAAAGAATGAAACAACTAAAAAAGAGGAGAGAATAAAAATAAGAATGGAAAGATCTCGAGCGGAAATGCTGACATCATGAAGGCCATAGGATTTAGAATAGCAGGAAATATTGACGACCCATGTGGGTATTGTAAAAACACATCAAGCAATATTTTACGTTGTGGATGGATACGAAGAGGAAAAAGCGACAGGGGAGAGTAAGGATAAAGGAAAACCAGAGAAGCGAAAGGAAGAAACAGAATCCAACTGGTGTGGTTGTAAGCAAAAGAAAAATATATATAACAAAGAAAAAAAAATATAGAAGACAAAACGAGAGAAAAACAAATCCTGGAAGGGCTGGGGAAGAATAACCACAATATTTCAAGTCACACTTCGGTCTCGTGTCGTGTGTGTGTGCTGAGAGTGAGTGTGGTTTGTCTTGTGGTCTCTGGTGCGGTCACAGATAACTGTCTCCAAAATTCAGCGTTATATATTCTAAGCACTCACCCAATATAATCGTCTTGAACTATCATTGTAAAACATTAGTTTTTTTTTATTTCCTTTTCCTTCCCGTCAGCGTTACAATGATTTGTTGCATCAGTTCTCATGATACACTTCTTTCTTGTGTGTCGACACTATTTTTATAAGAAGGAGAAAAGCTTTGAAAGTAGACAACCCAACGTCAGATACTTGACAAACGCATTGAGTAATCAAATGGTGTTGTGTAATTTTGATAAATTATGATTTACTTGTTCATGAAAGAGGAAAGCAGGGTTCTTACCCCCCCCCCTCCCCACCAGAACACTATGCCAAAAAGTTCCAAAGAATGGTAAAAACACATTAAAGACGTCATATGTTCCCAGAAAGCACCAACATACGGCTGTAGGTGTGCAAATAACTCTTTCCTCGGATATGAAAGAATTTATGAATCTTACAAATGAAAATAATTGATTGATTCTCAGACTACAGGAACAAGACCAGTTCCAATCGATCCAAGACTGGGTCATTGGGTCAAGATTGGATTGGGTCACTGAATCACTTGGGCTAACTAACATTCAATCATCAGGACACCGAATCACAAAGTTAGTATCGTAATTTGGGTCAAGGCCGGGTTATCGAGTCTGTCGCGTCATTCGGCACACCTGGTCACCTACGTTCGGGTCAGGCCGGGTCACCAAAAGTGACCCAGTTTCAGCTCTGGACTCCACATTTGTTGCACAATAAACTGTAGTAATCGCGAACCAATGTTCGATATAGATGTGCAGTACAATGAACATTGTATATCTCGTATTTACAATGCATTTTAATCCAAGGTTGCCAGATTTTGCAATTAAAAAAAAACAATCCACTGGCCATTTTCTATGAAGGTGAGTATACAATACTTCTGCTCATGCGTTGTATCCGTCTTGTTCATCTTTTCTTATTATGTATAACAAGAAATCTTTACTTCTAAATTTACATATATTACATACATAAATTCAGTATTTTTTATCTCTGCCGTGCCCTTTAAACGTCCAAAGATATAAGCGGGGTTTATACGTGTTAGACTATATTAATAAGTGATTGTGATTTGCTAGAAAACAAGTAAAAGTATTTGTGGTATCGGAAACAGAACCGCATCGTCTTAGTTATAGCCAACGGAGCCATAAATCGCAATTCATTCCTCACTTTTTTGTTTTGTTTGTTTATTTATTTTATGTGCTATAGATTCAAATAGTTTAATGTAAAAGCGAGTAAGTCCAATAATATCAAACACATAGTGTGTACACGAAGGGTATAAGAAGTAATTGCGAGAAAATGAAGTTCACAAGAAGTGTACTTACTAATTCACCTTGTTGTGCACATTTTGTACCTTTTTGTGCACAAAACCAAGATAATTTCAAAGAAAACTTATCCAAAAAGCGTATTTTTACAGTGTTGTATTAATATTTTAAGTATTGAATTAAGAACTCTAGTCAGAACAGGACTAAGCTACAAGCAAGTTAATTTTGGGGTTGGCTCCTTCTTCAATTAGAATGTGTAGAAATATCATCTTCAGACAGTTTATGGCTGAGTGTTAAAGCCACATCAGTAAGAGTACTGAATTAAGGAATTCAGTCAGAGAAGTGATAAGCAATAAACAAGTTAATTTTGTGGGTTGGCTCCTTCTTCTGTTGGAATGTAATCAAATATCATTTTCAGACACAGTTTATGGCCAGAAATGAAACCCAGCGGTATAAGCCTCACCAGCAAGAATTTGGAATTATAAGGAAAGATCATTCTGAACCCCTCCTCCCCACAAAAAAATATCACTTTGCATTAAAGAATTGTTGTATATTCCCTTATGAAATCGCACACTTCATTTTAAAACTGAATATGAATTAGAATTTTTTTTTCCAGGAGGTAGGTCATTTCGGTATAGATCTTAGCTTAGCTAGCTCCATATACGTAAATAAAACTTGTACAGGCACAAAGCTAAAACCACGAAAAGATTAAAAGTTATTACTTTAAGTCAAGTATTTCCTAATTAATATTTTAACTATATTTAAATTATATTTTTAAACAGTCTTTTTCCTTTTCAGGTAAGGATCTAGAGGTCTCTTCAACTTCAAACTTAGCCGTTGTTAAGACAACAAAAGCAACGATAAAGAAGGTAAAGAAACACCCTTTATGATTTAGCCATATTGCTAATATAACAAAACAATAATTAAGAATTCTGAATTAACTAAGAATTATTACATGATTAAAAAATTGTTTATGTTTTTATTTATTATTTTCTTCTGATAAAACTCTCAGTTTCTTCTCTCTTGTAACTGTTTTATTGTATTTTAAAAAAAAATTAAAATGCTTTTTTATTTTAATTTTATAAAATTTTCTTTGCGGAACGCTTGAATATAGTAGTATCTCCATGAGAACAGAATATCCAAGAAGAAAACAAAGAAAACTGCCAAGAGGAATTTATTGATTTCACTTTCACTGGGGATAGGAACAAGATATGGAAGTCTCAAACGAGGAGAAAGAAAGCCAGTCTCTGGAAATTGATTTATAGGTAAAAATGTCTTTCCTTTAAATCTTGCAACCGACCGCTACCTTTCTTGATACCATCACAACCGACCCCTCAGAGATTAAAATAATAGAAAGTAAAATCAGAAGTAACCAAAGGAGATGGGAATTCTTTATTGTTAAAAAAAAAGAGAGAGAAATTTTTAAAACAAGCAATCACTCATTGTATTTCCTTTCATGTTTATTTAATTTTGTTTTTGTTGAGAGGAAAAGATCAATGGCTCTTTAGTAAGATATAAACAATAAAAGTTTGCTAACAACAATAGGAGCTGATGCAGGGTAAATATATACATTTCTTCTTCTATAATGTGTCGGATATATAATAGATCAGATTGCAAATAGTATGTTCTGAAACTGAGTCTCGGTAAAAAAAAAAAAAAATGCATATTCCCTCCCCAAGTGTTTGGGTTCCCACTCCAAATATTATGTAAAGGTAGCTACCGACCGTCGGAATAAAAGTGCTTCCACCTTCTGCGTTAAACATTAATTACTTCAAATTGACATTACAACCGCATTTCCTCAATTTGTATATATTTTATTTATCTTCTCCCTTCTTTACATCTATGGTCTCTGTCACAAATTTCTATCCCCCCCCCCTTTTTTATCATCAGAAAGCTCGTTTGTTAGGTGTTTCAGGAAATTTGAAATATTTTTCGTCTATAACATCATTAACTATAGTAGTCGCTATGAAAGTTTAGGTCCGGGTAGGTGGAACGAAGGGACAGGGGCTAGGGGTTCAGCAGTGAATAGAGATAAGAAGGCATTACGATGTTGCCAGTTCCGTTTTGTGTTCTGTGAGCGTGGCTACAAGGAGAGAGTCCTATTCGTCGGGCCCTGAAAAGCTACTCCGTGACTGGAAATATTCATTTCGCAACATCATAACTCCTTTACCTACGTAGCCAGTAAAAAGAGAGAAATTTTGCGATAGCGTTGATGATAATGACATATGGAAAAATTGTTTATGTATCCATAGCAACGGTTCTACCTTTGTGAACTAGTGGGTGTGTCTACTAGATATACAGAATCAATTCTTTTGAAAAAATTGGAGTGTAGTACTACAATTACTTAGCATACGTGGTTCGGGGTCCCGCTGCCTTCTATTCCGACAGATTTTCTTAGTTCTGTATTTCAGTTTAAGGAGGTGAATGTGGACATGATTCGTATAGTAAGTTCCTGGCTCCTCCTTTACTCTACGAATCACGTCCACATTCAAAATAACTACTACTACTACTACTACTACTACTACTACTACTATTACTACTACCACCACCACCACCATTATTACAACTATACTACTATTATTGCTTCTGCTGCTAATACTACTATTATTACTACCACCACCACTATTGATACTATACCATACTACTACTACTATTACTACTACCAGCGCTGAAACGGGTCACCTGGTCGATTGGGCCATTCGGGTAAATTTTTGGAACGGGTCTGTGCTTGGGACCCGGTCTGACCCGTTGACCCGGAGGGTGATACAGAGATTTCATTCTTTCTGTATTATACAATGTTGGGTCTTTCCGTTCATTCCGCAGTCTTTCTACCTGCAGTGACCGGGAGCAGTGCAATTACTGTTCAAATTACAAAAAAAAAAAAAAAAAAAAAACGATGTCAAAAAGCTCCTAATAATAGTGATAACTGATAATATATGAAAATAGGCTTATATCCCCGGAAAGAACAAAAATGGTTCCGAAGGTGTGCAAATAGCTCCCCCTCGAGAAGGTTATTCTGAAAGAATTTTGTGTGTGAAGTATCAATTAAGATAAAAGCAATAATAATAATAATAATAATAAAATTGAAACTGTCAAATATGAAGTTCCCGTACAAGGAATCTCACATATAAAATACGTATTGATTCTAACCGTAGGAATAAGATGGGTCACCCGTTCAAGGGTTTGCCACCGGATCAATTGGGTCAAGATTTGACCACATCGATTCGTCGAGTTAACTCAGTCTGATGCTTTCGGTCAAGACCGGGTTCCGAATCATTCGGGTCAACTCAAGTCGGGATCAAATCAGGTCAAGTTTCGAACCAGATCAATCGGATCAAGTTTTGGACTGGGCCTCAGGGTCACCTATATTCGGCTCAGACCGGGTCTCCAAAAGTAATCCGGTTTCAGCCCTAACTAGTACTTTTGTTATTATTATTGCTACTATTACTACTATATTCTACTATCACCACCACTATTGCTACTGTACCCTACTACTGCTACTTCTATTACTACTATACCCTACTACTGCTACTTCTATTACTACTAGTACCACATGTACTGTCACCACCATTATTACTTCAATATCCTACAACTACTACTATTAAATTGAATTGAATTGATTTATGGTCTTTAGGCATCTGTGGCTCTACTACTACTACTATAATTAGTATACTACTACTATGACTAATACTATTACCGCTACTGATACTAGTACTACTAATAATAATACCATATTCACTGATTCTTGTGTTTTTTCTTGACCATTCAAATATTTCAAACTATTACTTCTTTGACGGAGAAAGAACCCTAAGATCTCCCTCTTTCGCTTTCTCCTCTAAACTACTGTTTCTCCAACTTCTGTCTCATCATACTTTCCCTTCTTCCTTTGATTTTCTTTATGTTCCTTCCTTCTTCGTAAAAAATCAAGTTAAAAGTTCCCAAAGAGAGGGAAGAATATAGAAAAGGAGCTTCCAATGGTTTAATCTGAACTTCTTTCCACTACACTTTGAACCAACCTTTCCCTGCATCGCTTCTTCCTTTTTTCTTATCCCGGCCTCCCTTTCCACCTTTTCTGCTTTCTGTAATGAGATCAGGTCACTATTACTCTATAAGATAGAGAATAAGAAAAGAGGGGGAAAAGGAAAAATCAGCACAAATATTTTTCCCTTTTTCCTCCCTCAAAGATCTTTTTTTTTTATTTCCTTTTTGAAAATTGGCGGAACATCTCTTTTTGATGATTCTTACTGCGACAATGAAAGATGAAAATATCAAAGTATATGGAAAACGGAGCAAATGATTTAAAAAAAAATAAAAAAAATAGGGAGAAAATCACGCGAAGAAGAAGAAGAATGCAAAGGCAAGGGGGAATGATGGACAAATCGGGGGGGAAGTTATGAACCTGGACAATCATTCTATGCTTTTCTAACATTTCGTGAGTTTTGATGTTAGTAGCGGCGTCATTACTTTTTAAGAAAAGTACGAGAAAAAAAAAAACACACTGAAAAGACGAACAAGAAGAACCATGGAGAAAAGTTGGAAATACATAAAAAAAATAAAAAAAAAAGACAAAATATGCAAAAGAAGGGAGACAAGAAGAACTGCAATGTACATAATGAATGAAAGAATTACACTGAAAAAAAAAGAGGGAGAAAGAATAAATGGCAAGTCCAAAGAAGGAACATGGAAATTACGCACAATGACGACAGGAAAGAATAACGAGATGAAAGCCTTCTTCTTGTTTTTTTTTTCTCTCTTTTTATAAAGAAGAAAAGTGCTGTGTCGTGAGTTCTTTATTTTTCTTCCTTTACTTATACTAATGAAAAGAAATGAGGCAGTTTTTAAGAAAAATTTTCTTAGCTCCTTTCTTTAAGTTCTGTTGTATGATAAAGACGTGGTAAAGAGAAGAAAGAAGATTGTATTCTCTTCCGAAATGGCTGAACTTTACTCAAACGACACCTGCGTTGAAAGTATACATGTTTTAAAGGATTATTTTGTGTGGTTTATTTTATATCGTTGGTTTTTATATTCCTCGTTATTAAGGGGTATAGTAACTTTATAGGATAAATGAAAATGCAAAAGATAATACTTCCATTGTTGCTCCTTTTAGAAAGGAAGATTAAATCTCATTACAGTAATTCTGAGTCCTACAAGTGCGCGCAGAAAATGATCAGTTCAGTTTTCTTGAGCTGGCGCCGTTACTATAATCATATTCTTCGAATCCTATTTTCTCTACTTCTCTACCATATTACTGCACTTATTTTACTGTCACGATATTGGAATATCTGTAACATATTCAAGGACAGGGTTCTTTAATTATTATATCTGCTGAAATCCGAATTGATGATAAAGGCCTTTACGGTCCAGATAGTTTAATCACGTATAAGTAAGGCAGGACAGATAGACCGAGCAGTCGTAGCTAGGTTCGTATAATGTTGGTTTCGCATTCCGTAGGTTCTAGGTTCTAAACCAAATGACTGACCATCCTGATTTAAGTTTCTCCCAGTCAGAAGAATGTAAATTCCAGCTTCAACTTAGGCATTTGCAGATTCCTTCTGACATTTCTTTTACCTGTGCCGTTCTGAGTTATAGATGTGTTAAAGATCATAAAAAAAATTGAAACAGGACATCAAGACAGTACGATTACTGGTTACTTCTTATACATTGTTGTATGGAATAATATATAGACCATAAATAAAGTCAAATTAAAAAAATCAAGTTTGTATTACGTCGCGAAGGACCGGGAGAAAAAGGTTTCGGAGTCCGGTTCTGGATCGGACTCAGCCATTTGAAAACTCCTGTTCTAGGATATTCCTAACGCATTCGTAAAATATTCTACGAATATCTGAATGTCTGGAATAGCTATACTTTATAATATGTCAGGAATATTCTACGAATAAATGCAAAATTGTAGTGTCTTATTTTCCATTTTAGGATATTGTCGATAGGGTAAATTTTGGTAATTTCGTGACGGAACTTTGAATTCCCATGGCATTATCAGGATTCGTCGAATTAATTTTTTCACTGCCAGATGGCTCCAGGAGTGTGGGTGTACAAAATGCAATGTATCATTAATTAGCAAATGTCACGAATTTATCAAATGACACCAAATTACCAATTTTTACCTTACTTACGGCATATTCCGAAAATTCCAATTCAGTATATTTTGATATTCTTAGAAGCATATATTAGAATATTCTTAATCAATCTTGAAATGCTTTGCGACATTCTAAGCATATTGGAAATACAAATGGAACCGCATTCTAGGGTTATTTGGTAGTTTCTGAGCTACAATTGCTGACTACTTGGTAGAGC
>JAGDQP010055334.1:372-13160 GCA_022664845.1 Lepisma saccharinum
AATCTATACTATTTGTAACTTCCTTTATCCCAGCAAACTATATGTCCACTAGTATCATTACTCTATATATTATAGAAAACACATAAAGTCACATTCATACTCCCATTCATTCTGTATGCGGCTCCAAGCCGATCGAGTTGATTCAAGCCCCCGGGCAGCCGGATTTCTCCTCCAGATCCATGGATCGGAGTTGGTTCCGGGAACTCTTCCTCTTCTCTCTTCCAGACTCACCGCGTCCATCACCTCACATCACATGCATTTTCTCACTTTCACTCGCGCACTCGCTGCATTATATTTCTTCCGCAGTTTTTAAGTTCTTGCCATCCAGAGTTGGAGCGCTGTCCTGACTACAAGTCGGCAGCAACTCTGGGAGCGATGAAAATTTTTTATTTTCGATCATACGTACAGCATCGTGAGCATTCTCTTATTATTAATTTTAAGTATTTCTGTCTTCTACGGAATGGGTACTCGATTGTCACGACCGTGTAGAAGATCTAAAATCCACAAAGTTCGCACGACATCGTTTAACCATTACTCTAGACTGAAATATCGCTCTTACTCTCACACTCGCCATACATAATACCCAATTCATCACCAACGAAAACACAATTGACCGACCGACCGAACGAGCGAGCGAACGAACGAGCGGACGAACACATGGTTACACGGACACAAGGAATATAGTCTATATACATTTGCATGAGTTTGTTGCTCAGTAGTGTAATTCGTAGAATTATTTATTGTTTCGGTTTTATTGCCTATTAATATATCTCATTTTATATATATATGCGAAACCTTTGCCGCGAGTAGATCCAGAGGGTTCCTCGTTACCTCATATTCCATTATGTTTTGTACTGTTGTGTCTTATAATTCCAGTCTTAAATCAACTATTTGTTGTATAATTGTTCCTTCGTTATTTAGTTAGTTTTCCGGGCACTCGAGGACCACATGTTTCGGGGACGACTCATGGCCGCACACGCACATTGGGGAGTCAACTCGTTCAAATTCATATAATTTGCTTCGGTACGGTCCATGACTTCTTAAATAATGTACAGCGCCTCTACTTGGGTTCCATCCTCTCCATTGCAGTCGGTTGTGTATATTTTCTATTATTCCATATAATCTTCTAGATTTTCTACTTCTTTCCAAGAAGTCTTGCCATCTAGATATAATAATTTCTTCTATTTCCTCCTTATTGTTTGGCAAGGTTGCCAAGATTTCTCTAGCTCTCATTATATTATTTTTCTTCATCCAATATAAAGCAGCAGACTTGATGCTCTCCAAATGCAGAGGCGCTATTCCTAATATTATGCTTAATGCTACCCCAGGTGTAGTTCGATATGCGCCGGACATTCTTATTAATACAAATAACAATACATATAACTTATTAACTATTATAAGTTAACTATTATTAACTATTGTAAGTTAATATTAATACTTATTAACAGATCTTTGGGCACTATCCAGTTTATCTGCTAAACTCTTATTTTCTGTCAGCCTGTGTGCCCGAACACTAGATCCATATGTGCCAATTGAATTGATAATTTGGTTATGATACAATTTTATATGTTTTATAGGCAGCCCGAATCTTGTTGTAGCTATTGAAGTTATTTTGTTGCCAAATTTGATTATTTTATTTTTCGTACCTTCTATATGCTCAATGAAGTTTAGTTTTTTTATCTAGGATGATCCCTAGGTATTTAAATGTTTTAGCTCTTTTTAAGTTCTCATTATTAAATTTTATTATAGGATTTCTTTCTAGTTTATTTTTTAATATCATGTATTGAGTTTTTTCAGCAGAGACCGTCAGTTTGTTAGTTTCGCACCATTCATGAATTGTCGCTAATATTTTCGTTGCTTTAATTTCCATTTCGCATCTGGAATCTGACTCCACCAATACCGCAATGTCGTCGGCATAGGCGATGATTGACATTGCTTCTTCCATTTCGTTGATCTTCTTTATGCAGGGATCGATGCAAATGTCCCAAAAGACTGGGCCACAGATCGATCCCTGCGGACATCTTTTATTCGGTCTCCGGGTCATCTTTTCTCCTGGGGCACGCAGGCTGACTGTTCTGTTCGTACAGTAGTCCCCGAGTACCCTTATTATGTAATTTGGTATTTCGCTATTCTTTAGGATTACAAATAGGGCCGGCCACAACAGGTTGTCGAAGGCTCCCCTGATGTCAATGAAAATTGCCAAAACATGTTTTCCATCTGCCCCCTTCACGCCATCGCAGAACTTATTCAGAGTATCCTCGGTTGACCTTCCTTTCCTAAATCCAAATTGCGCCTGATCTTCCTCAATTCCCTTCCTAGCTGCTTGTAAGCGATTCACAATTATCTTCTCAAAGACCTTACCAGTGACGTTCAGAAGGCAGATAGGTCTATAGGATCTTGAACTAGACTTTGGCTTCTCTCTGCTTTTCAAAAAGATTATTAGGTTGGCTTCCTTCCATTTTTCCGGGAATATTCCCTGCCTCAAGCATTCGGTGAGGAGCCTTGCCAGGTACAGGATCCGTAAGTCCTTAGTCTTCTTGAGAATTTCTGACTTAATACCATCTGGGCCCGGAGCTTTTTTATTTTTTAGAGATTTAATTGCCTGATCAATTTCAGAATTTTTCACTGTGATTTCCTCCTTATTATCATTTTCTTCTGTTACTGTTTGATCTAATATTTCCTTCATTCTCGTTCTCATTCTTTGCTGTTCTTCCGTTTCTTCTTTCTCCATATCCTTTGGTATAAGTTCTTCCATTAATAGTTCTGCTGATTCCTTCCACGTTGTGGTATAATTTCCATCCGTTTTCTTTAATGTTGCTAGAGTTGTTGGTGTTGTCTTCTCCATACAAAGCTTGTATGGCGAACCCCATGCGTCCATTTTTAGGTTGTCTTCTACAAATGCATCCCAAGATTTCTTTTTTCGTATGCTTATTTTTTCCTTATACTCGTTCTTGACCGTTCTATATTGTTCTAGTTTTCTAACTCTAAGCTCCGGGTCCTGTGCCAATTGATAGCTCTTCCTTTTTGCCCTGACAATTCTTCTCATTCTTTCTAACTCCCGACACCAGAAAGGAGCCGTGGTATTTGTCTTAATCTTCCCCTGCAGCGGACAAGAAACTCTAATTCCTTGCCTGATTGAACCCTCCAAAGTTGCCGCTACCTGGTCCACATCAGTTCGGACTTCTATCTCAGGGAAAGCCAAATGTCTTTGAAACTTATCCCAATTCATTCTTTTCATGTTATATTTAAAGGAGTCCTCTTCCTCAGCAGCACCCTACGTTGCATTGTTCGCCGCGCCAATTTCGAAAATAATTGCGTTATGGTCGCTTGTGGTCCGGCTATCCAAGACCTGCCAATTATCGATTTTATTATAAACATTTTGCGTTGTTAGTGTTAGGTCTATATTTGTTTCTGCTCCTGCCCTGTTACAAAAGATTTGGGGTTGCCCTTCCTTATTTACTACAATTAGGTTATTTGCAAATATTAATTCTTCGAGTTCTTCTCCTCTTCGTCTATCCCTATCATTTCTAGCGTTGCTGAACCACAGAGGCGACTTTGCATTTGCGTCCATAGCTATAATTATTTTTTGGTTTTGATATATATTTATTATTAATTCTAATTTATTTATAAACTGTGTGATCTCAAATCTATATTGACAGTATAAACTTATTATTATAAATGTCCCAAATTTGGTTAATAGTTCTGCACATGCAGTGAATTCATCTGTTTGTTGAGTAATTTCCATTATTTGAAAATTTCTGTTTAGATTTATTATAGCTTCTTTCGGTTCTTCACCTCCCATCACTATCTGAGCAGTAGTAGGTATGTTTATTAGCCGTCTATTCAGAATACATGGTTCCTGGATGCATATTATATCAGTTTGTAGTTCCTCAGCCAGTCTTCTTACCTCCGCTCCAACAGTCCGGGAATGTTGGGCATTTATTTGCAGCACAGACCACCGCTCAGGTCCCATGCTATGGTGGGTATTTAGTGTGCACATAGCGATGGGGCCAGGGCTGCTTCGGATCCAGCAGCACCCTGCCATGTACCCTCACAAAGTCGCTATACAGTTCATTAAGATTGAAGTCCTCGTCCCTGCGGGCGAAGACTTCATCCACCAAATCCACAAGTCCTCCCGGCTCTGTTGGTAAATTACGTCTCTCTAGAGAAATGCGATCAACTGTATCTGGTGTTGGAAATGTTATCCTGTCTCCATTTGGATGAATCTTGCGCACAATGTGTCTTAGGGCGACGGTTAGGACCTGCGGATCCTCTATAATTGCCAATTTATATCTGTTTTCTTCTTCCGAATATGTCCAATTTATCTTTTTCTGTTGATCTCTGGATCCACTCGCGACTCCCTGCACGCAGTCCTCTTCACTCTGTATCTTATTGTCATCGTTTTCTTCTTGTAGTTCTTGAGTTCCGCCTCCAACTACTGAAGTTCCAGCTTGTTCTTCAACTTCCTCATTAAATAGAGTTCTATTATTCGAGTCAAATCTTTCACCTAATTTTCCACCTAATTTAGTAAGACAATTATTCCATCTTTTCTTATTTACAGTTTGTGTGCTTACATTAGCTCTATTAGTTGTTTCATTTGATGATTGAGGTGTGTCTGTTCCTTTTATTATCTCCTTTCTTTTCTTTCTAAATTTTATTAGCCGCATTCGAACCCTCTTTAATTTTGATATTGATTTCAGTTTCCTATTTTCCTCATCCGGCATGCTGTACTCTATCTCATCCTCCGTATCAGTTTCAGAATCGGACAGGTTGATTACTAGTGTGTTTATTTCTGTTGTTAGTTCTTCTTCCATACAATTTAATTTCTCTTTCTTTGTTGTTTGTTTTCTTGGATCGAAGAATATACTAAAATTGCTTACTGTACTATTTAATATTTTCCTAAACAGGGTTTTTTCATTCAAATACATCTTAAGATTATTTTATTATTATCATATTTGCTATATTCATTGAATTTTGCCAGAACATCAACAGGTTCATGTTTCCACAATCCTATTCCCACTGCAGGCTTATTAATTTCAGTTTTTTGTTTAGCTTAATTTTCTGTAAATACTCTAAGGTGTCCTCTAGGTCCATTAAAAATTCCTCTTTTGTCGATTCAACATGTATAAACTTACAGCTAGATTTATTTTCAGTTTAGTATAATTGATCTTCCTGCTATTACTCTTATTTATTTGTAAATTATTCATTTCTCCTAAGTCAAATCTGTTGCGCGAATTTACGACCAATCGCGCGAACCCTCCCAGAAAAGTTGCCAGTTTGGGATTTATAAAATGTAGTATGATTTGGCTTTGTTCTTCTATATTAAGGATTCCTTCTGTAATTATTAAAGCTTTTTCAATATTTTGTGTTTCAAAATATTTCTCCAGCCAATTCTTGAAATCTTCCTCCTTCTTCTTGTCCGTCCATGTCAGCTCCTTTGCCCTTTGTTTTCGTATTTACTCAGATTGTTTAGTTCTTTATCCATAGTCGGTTTTACTATCCTCGCCAATAAGCTTTTATACGTTGCACATTCTTTGTAGCCCTTCTTTCGCATGAGGCCTGGAATAGATGTTCTTTGTTGTTCTTTCTTGGGACAGTTGTCCTTTTTATGGTCTTTCCTTCCACAATGGGAACAGACTTCTTGGCCTTCACAATACCTTGTGATATCCCCAAATCTGCACATTTCAAACATCGAGATACCACGAGGTAGTCCCTAATTGCGTGACTTGTATAATTAATATATATATATATATCTTGATTTTTCCAATAGTGCATTCCTAACTTCTGATGTAACCTCTATACCGAATGGCACGTTCTTTTACCTTTGGGTCCAGTCCGAAACCTAACCTTCGTCTCTCTCAAAGCTTCTTCGGCGAGTCTTTCTTCATCAATATTTGTATTGATTACCTTCCTTACTATTTCTTCATCTTCTAGCTCTGACTCAATATTATAGATGATAAGGAGGTTTTTTTCTTCTTCTTGTCCTCAGTTTGGAATTTGTCTTTTATTCCAGATTTATTTATTATTATGTTTACATCCTCTTTTGTCTCTGCCTGTACAATCGTGATATTTTTCCCAGTAAAGATTGTAGCGCTGATCTTATCCTTTTCGGGGTTGATAGCTCCAACCCAGCTGGATCTGAGCTGAGCCAGAGTTTCTTTTGGCTTTGGTTTGATGTAAAGAGATGGTTTATCTTTCCCTTTTATTTCTTCAATTTTTTGTTGTCTCTCTGAAGTTGCAAATTTTCTTGACTGCGTCAGCAAAGCTAGGTTGTTGCACAGTAGTCCTAGTTAGGATCACCTGTTCATTTTGTTAGGAGTTCGCCAACCCTCATATTTAACTATTCTACTCTCCTCCTTAGGTCTGCGTTAATTTTCGTTTCATAATCCAACTTCACCCTGTACTCCGTGTTTTCCGATGTTGCTCCTATCACCGCTTTTTCCTTCTTTTTGATTTCTTCCCTCAAGTTTTTGTTTTCCTCTTCTATTCGCTCCAATGCTCCCTCAACCTTTGCCATTCTTATCTTTTCCTGAAAATATTCTTCACTCCTTTCATTCAGTTTATCTATCTCTTTCTGTAATAGTTCAATTTTCGCTGTCAAGATGATCTCTCTCTCTTATAAGGTTGTCCATGCCGACCTTGCTGTTAGTTCATTTCTTCGTTCCAGTGTCGATGCCTTCTTAGTTCTGCTTTGTACTTTACTTCATTATCATGACTTATTTTCCTCTGTTCTGCCAATCTTCCTTCCAGTGTTACAACCCTGTTGTACCACGCAGTAAGCAGTCCCCCTATCTTTCGTATGGGTTCTTTCCCACATCTTGATTTACTCAGTGTTCTCTCTACATCTTTCATAGATTTCTCAAACTGTTCCTGGTAATGTACCTGCCGGTATCAATCTCCTCTTCTGAATACTCCTGAGGATTTTCTTTTCCATCTTTCGGTTTCTTCTTAGCCTCGCCATCCCCATCCGCGGGCGATTCCTGCATTCTTTTCCTCCCTTTTTCTTCTTCAACTTCTTCAGGCATATGCAGATCCCCTATAGAATCTTTCCTTGATAGGGTCATTTCTGTTGTTTTTTCCGTAGATTCCCACTGAGGAGTTCTAATAAGTGTTGTTCCTTTCGGTTTATTTGCCTCTACTGCTCTCCTCTCCGCTTCTTTTTTCCTGTCCTCAATTTCCTGTTGCTTTCTCCTCAATACTTCTTCTTTCTTCAATACCTCGTCTGATAAGTCATACTTACTGAATAACTTTCGAGATTCCCCGTCCTTTCCAGATTCCGACATCTGGCAACCGCTCGGAACCGATCACGTATGAGATCCGACGCTGCAGCACCGTAAATAATACTTTATAACCGCCTTGCTCTCGGGCACTCACAACGATATACGAACTCTCGCAACGTAGCAGCATCCTCAGGACCGCCGCTGCAGGAGCACTACACCCAGGAGAGCATTAAAAAAAGGTGGGGGTGGCAAAGGGTGGTAGCCCCTCAAAGGGTAAAGACATTGACGCAAAGGGAAGGGAAGTAATTCTTCGAAACTTTTTTATTTTTTTAAAATTTGGGTGGAGGGGTAAGGGGGGGGTGGTACCGGGGGTGGGAGTGGCAGGGGTGGTACCCCCTCAAAGGGTGAGTGTGTTGAACTCTAGGTGAGGAAATGAGGAAAGGATTCAAAGGAAGGAAAAGGAAGGTATTCTTCAAAAAATATTTAAAAAGAGTTTTTTTATTTTTTGTTTTTTATTTTATTTTATTCTTTTTATTTTTTTCGAAAAATTTGAGTTGAAGGTGGGTTGGGGGTGGGGGAGGGAGAAGGGGGTTAACACCCCTTCATAGGTAAGGCCAATACTCTCCCAAAGTTTCATGCACCCATCGCAGACGATCCCGGAGATATAAGCCTTTAGCCCTCCATGCCCGTCTTTATTTCTCTCTGGAACTCAGAAAAAATTTCAATGTTCAGATCGCTTAATTGGTTATTAATTAATTGTTTGTCCACGAACCACTTAAAAAACGTTTAAGAGCTTAATTGATTCTTAATAGCTTTTGACCGTTGGCTATTAACTAATTGCTTTTTTTGCGCGGGAAATCTCCAACCACCAGAAGTATCAGGAGACTACCTCCTATCGCGTTCTGTTCTGCTAATACACCCGGTCCACAAACACCCTCCTAGCGTCCTTATTTCGGGGTCGGTCTGGTTGATATTTTGCATTATTATGTTTGAAGGATCGCCCGACCTATTGGCACACTCAGTTTTTGAGTATCTTGCTCCCTTGACCGAATTTCAGGGTGCCGAAGTGGTCCTATATTAGTTATGTCCCGCGCAACACTCTCACAATGTACTTGCAGACTTTTTCCACTAATACAGAGGTCACATGCACTCTTAGCTGCACTTGGTTGGTCCTCTCAGCTCTGTTGCCTAGCAACCGGGGACTGACTTTATGCTACCGTCCCAATGTTTTTTCTCATAGCAACAGCGGTTAGCTATGGAATTTTCCCCAAGGTCACCAAAAATATGAAGAATCTTGGTGATGTGGCTTCCACGTATTCACTGATTCTTAGTCCCGCAAGAAATGCATGCAAACATTTAAGGTCCAATAACTCTTTCAAAAAAAATCGCACAAGTATATCACTTTGTCAGTTTAGTTCTTGCACTGAATAGAAAATGTTTTCCTACTTAGATTTTTTTTTGTTCCTCGTTTCTCCCGGTGAAATCAAGGATTTTCCGGGAGCGATTTTATCACACGTTTATCCGCTTCCACAACACAAACTCAAGTCCCGTATTAGGATGTTAGTGGACCGACCACTTATTTAGGTACCCATGATCAAAACGGCGGCGGGCAACGAACAGAGAAATGAAACGAATGCCGCATGTGTGCCGACATACCGGTAATTTGGCGGTAACAGTCGTATAGCCTCCACATACCGCTGGTTGGCTGCTTGCGGCTTCCGCAGGCAGGCCTGTAGATAAATGAATTTATAACCGTATTTGTGTCGCCAAGGCGGTATTGTGGCGTGCACTGCCACATGGCCAGCTTTTTAAATGACCCAAATGTGAGACTGTTATTTCCTTGGAGTATATTGGACACAATGGTAATCCATATTGAATTAGCCTTTTTGAATTATCTTTGCTATTACATATTTCTTGGTGAGTAAAGCTTTCCACTGCCTTCAATGGGATTCGAACTTCCAACTGTAAGTGGCGAAATTTTGAGGTCTGTTACTCTAACCGCTCAGCTATGATGGTCCTCCAACTTTGTCATGTTTTTGTATTCCTTTTGAGTTACGAAGACGGATTTGAGGAGGTAAAAAGAGAAAGCTAAAAGGAAAGTCAATTTTTAGGTAAAAATAAATTTTGTGTTGAAAGACCTTAATGAAAAGCTGTAGTGAACTAAACAAAGTAATTTTATCAAAGTAATTTTATTTCGATGGGATAAGCACTTCAATCAGAAAATTACTCAAGTCCCAAATAAACTAGATTGAATTGAATTTTTATTTTAATTCCTTTAGGCAACTATGGATCAGGCCGTATGGATGATGATGGGATGAATTGATGGAATGAAGAAAGTGGGAGGAAACGGGAGCACCCCGAGAAAACCCAAGCACACGGTGATTTTCCACCACAAACACCACTTGGCATGAGCCGGGATCAATCCGACAACCCTTATCATCACAGGTGAATAACCTCAACCAACTAAAAATAAACTAGATATCGCATATCTTGGCGAAACATTTAGCACTAACGATACGTTCTACGACACAATCTGGCACAAACGATTGACGCCACTTGAGGTTTATTTTACTTTTTTTTCTAGATTTCGAGGGTCAAGGCCTCCCCCCCACAATGAATGTACCATATTTTAGCGACGAACTGAGCACAAACGAAACTTTCTACGGCATAATTCGACACAAACGATTGACATGAATTGATATGATTTCTAAATAATCATTGCGAATTTAAGCATGAGTATGTCCCTGAAACTGAGAATTGTATAATTTTGCGACGATCGCAGGTCAAAGAGTGTTTATATGTAACGTGCAGCATTTTAATTTTATCGAAATTCAAGCGTGAAGCTGCACCCCAAAATTTCATGTCGCATAATTGTGTGACGAAATAATCACAAAACAAGCACAACCGATTGACGCCATTTGAATTTCAAAATTATTTTTTTCTAGATTTCGACTACAACGCTGACAAAACCCCGCTCAAACTAAATTGAAAGTCGCATATTTCAAAGATGAATTGACCACAAATGAAAATTTCTACACCACAATTCGGCACAAAAGATCGACACAAGTTTCATTTCGAAATTCAAATTTTTGGCGAATTCGAGTGTGAAGCTGGGCCCCCCAAATTAAATGTCACATAATTTTGCGACAAATTGAGCACAAACGAAACTTTTTGATGCACAATTCGTCACAAACGATTGCACTAGTCTTGGTCGGATTTTCCGTTAGTGAGGTGCCAGCTTCACACATGCCCAAAATTGAATGTCGCTTAATTTTGCGACGAATTGAGCACACAATAAATTTTCTACGGCACAATCCAGCACAAACGAAGCACAAAAAATTGGTAGAAGTTTTATTTCTAATTCCAAATTCCCGACGGATTCGAGTGTGAAGCTCGCTCCCCAAAAATTGAATGTCGCATAATTTTGCGACGGATTGAGCACAAACGAGACTCTTTGTGCCTCAAACCGGAACAAACGATTGCACTAGTTTTGGTCGTTTGTGCCGTCCTTGGGGGGGGGGGGGGGAGCTTCACGGAGGTTGTTATATTACCTGTTTAAAGATATTTAAGTTTTGTGGTCCTTCATAACCGCGACCGCAACAACAGACCCCAACGAGGTGACATCTGGTGGTCAGTGGTAACTGCGTACGTAACAACTGAAGGATTAACTGCGCAGCAGTTAGCAGCACGAGAATAGGCAAAAGTAAGTGAAAAATATCAAGATATATGTTTTTTCCCCTAATAAATGTCAGATATGAAAAATAAATTGATAATAATTGGTATGCCATATCTTGCAAGTTTTCTACGTTGCAAAGAGGTTGAGTCAATGGTCCGAAATTCATCCATACATTTCAGTAAAAATTATTCGTTACGGCAAAGTTGCTACGTCGTTGAAGATTAAAAGATAAAATTCAACCCAATTTTGCACGAGTATCAACGTTGGGAATTGGTAGGTAAATTTATGGAGCGATCTATTACCATATATCAACCATTGCCACCATTTTTCAACAACAAATGTTTACTGGGAAGGATATAGAAGAAACAAATTCTGTATTTTAATTGATAAATGTAAGTGATCAGAAATAAGGCCACCTTTTTCGTGCTTTTATATACTGTAAACATTAAATTACAAGTAATTTTGTTTTATGGAAATGTCTCAAAGACGTGGTGAACTTCTTTGACACCAAACTTGCTTGTTAACTGATCGAACTAGTCCTATCAGACATAATTCTGAGCAGTTTTCCGGAAATGTACATTCGGATGCAAAACCAAAACCAAAGTTATTATTCTTGGAGATGAGCCTTGTCACTCCAAAATGAATATATATATATGTATATATAACAATATAATACGTCGACGATGAAATATAATATATATATTTCTTCCTTCTAACTGGAGATCCCTTAGGTAGGATTATCATGTACTCATTAATACAATTCCAGCTTTGAGCATGAGATACGCTTTATACAAGTTTCAGACGTGTGGTTGCATCGTTTGGTGAGTGACACCACATTAGGAATATAAAGATGCCCGCTTGTAGGTACTCCGGCTTACGCACTGAATTCTTTAAACCATTTGTAGTTAAAAGGAATTCTTTAAACCAAGAGTGTTCACTCTTGCAAGAATCGATAGCGAAATAAAACCAGGTTAATCGGCATAAAGAGTTTTACTACGATGAGACTAGCGTCCCATAAATAAGTCAAATTGGTTTACATAACCTTTTTACGTGCATAGCCATCTAATATAACTTCGTGGTTTAATAATTTACACAGTAAGCTTCTATGAAAATATTTTCACAATCTATTGGTTATTATCTAGTTTCAATAAAATTATCAAAAGTTCTTCTTGAATATAAAAGTTCGAAATAATATTTATAATTGTAATTTAGAAGCTCCTCCAATGTCCAATTACCATTTTCTCTGACATCTATTGTCCTTGCTATAATTATTTACTTTATGCCAGCAAAACAAAACACGACTCGCACGGTTGCAGGTCACTTTCTTCTTCATCTAACATCCGTTAAAGAATGTACTTGCTAACATACTTTTACTTTGCAAACTGTGTATCAAATTACCAGAATATTATTATTATGTGATTGTGCTACTTAATTTAGAAAAAAAACCATGGCGTTTTTCCGGCTACACGGCGGAATGTAACATCGTGTTAACGAAATTGTTGTTTTTTGTGTGTTATTAGAATGTTTCTTAAGTGCAAATTAGTGGAATAATCTGTGTGAAGTGTTTGTATTTGATACGGTAGAGTGTAGTGCGCTTTGCAGACCAGATATCAGTACAATTAACTGTTATCCTAGTTGTTGCCAAGGGCTCACCTCGGAAGTTTCTAGAACAGTGATAACAGTGAACAATCCAGATTAGTTAATTTCCTCCATGTGCTTTTTTATTTACTTCAATCTATATAATTCTACTTCGCTACAGTTAATCTTTGTTACAAACTATCAAGTCAAATACGAAGCATGGAAGATTTAGAGTAAATAACATTGCCAATAATGAACCTACGGGGACTTTTCAACAACTCGCCCTCACTCCAGAGACGGACAGCACATCATCG
>JAGDQP010055335.1:0-13160 GCA_022664845.1 Lepisma saccharinum
ATAATAATAATAATAATAATAATAATAATAATAATATTGCCTTCTTTCTTTTATAATCTGAAATTTGATTCATATCTGGAAAAATAACTTTATATTATTGGATTTGAAACAGATTAATATGACCAAGAGAAAGGCTGAAAATGTATAGTTTGTGCGAGTGAAAATTCCTGCTTGGACCATTCCTACTTCTCGCTCTTAAACCATGGTGTTCTCCTTCCGCAGTTGCCGTGCCTGCGGGATCTCTTATGTCCGCCAGTGGGAATCTTAATCCCTAGCTTTGAGATGGGTCTCAGTGCGAGTACTGCGCAGATATTCGAGTTCAATTCCATAGAGATTAAACAATCATGAATCGGAATGCATCTCAAAGCAATGGTTCTCCAATTCTAGCTGTCTATATTTTTAATTCTTTACATTTTGTAATTAACGTATAAACTAAATGTCCTGCACCCTTCTACATTATGTATACAATTTTCTAATTTGCTTTTCTTTTTCCAATCTATGGTAGAGATATTGGACTCCTATGATCCTTCTGAACTATTCAATGGATAGCGGATAGGTTCTACAACGGGTTATATGTGTTTGTGTGTATGTGTAGACAAGTGGGAAACTCCTTCAGTAGTGGCCAGTTTTCCTGCCCCCCCGCCCCGACTTGACTATAAAATTGAAAAAATTACGAGAATAGCTTTGGATTAACATACTTACTTCTTATATCACTGAATGGCTACTAACATACCCAATGCCTTTAGTCTAGTGGTTACCGTAGAGGTCTTCGGATCGATACTGGAGAGGTTTACAGATTCAAGTTCTGCTGCTCGCCATCCTGACTGAAGTTTTTAAGAGGTTCCTCAGTTTCACCAGACAAATGTTATGTTACTTAGACAAAGCCTCTAGTCACTACTGTCTGCATCTATTTCTTGTGAAAAGTGCTCGCGAAAGGACATTATCTCTTAGATAAATGACAGGTTTAGATCATAGCTTCTTGACTAGCCCAGAAATGAAAATTAAAAACAAATGTCACGGAAGACCCAGACTTCATTTGAACTATTTACTATCTTCTACAACTGTGTTTGTGTTTAAACAAATTAAAAGCTCTTTCAGCCTGCTAATTAGCAGACGTGTCTTCACCTCATAACTGCGAAATCATCAGATCTAGTCCCGCGAGCCAGCCATTCTTATTAAAGTTTTATTTTGTTTCAGTCAGTTACCCAGACAAATTCCGTTTGGTCTCTAATTAACCTCTACAATTCTTATCTCATGGATAAGGTTGATAATATGACGGTCTGTACCTTTAAGATACATAGAGGCGACGGGAAATTAGGAGTGACTAGCAGAATATCATTATTAATATAGGTCAACGCTGCTTTCAAGAACTGTTATAACTTTTCATAAGTAAACACTACAGGACATCGAGAAACATTCACTTGTTATCGGCTACAAACAATCTCACATCTTTGATCCGAATCGAAATTTAAAAAGCTCCATTTACGGAGACAACAACGCGCTTTCTCCTCGAGCCTTCTTATTCCGCATCCCGTTTTCGTGATAAAGAAAAGAAAGAAAAGTCGCTTAGTCCCCATCCCAAGAACATTCAGCTGACATCTTGAGTTAGACTCATCATGTTCCCATCTTCTATCAGAGCTACACCTCATCGTGTGGTGGCATTATGGTCGTTCAGAGGTAAATGGAGAGAACGGGAGGGGGAATGGGATGTTGAAATACCTTAATCGAGAAAGAAAGATTGCAGTCACGCCTCTAAAAGCCCAATTGAGCTTCGATTGACTGCTGGGGAGGAGTCACAATCTGTTCTTCTTGAAAAATAATCGAGAGAAATAAAAAAAGTAGTCATCTACACACACACCTACATGCATAGATACATACGAACAGAGAAGTGAAAAGAAGAGAAAAGAGAGAGAGAAAGAGAGCAAAATTGCTTTTGACGTGTGAACAATTGTCAGTGAAATCAACTGTAGCGCTCAGCATCTTATCTTTGCATTGCACTTACTAAAAATATAAAATAGAAAGAGACGGAAAGGTTAATAAGTGAGGAAATTATGGTACACACGAAAGTGTTATTTAAGTAGTTATTACTTAAGATGTTTATTATTCTAATTACTTGTCAAAGTACAATTGAATTAAGTTCTATCTATGAGCAGATCCACATGCACGTATCCTTCTGAAGTGAAGTGCTTGCCTCATCTATTTTAATTTGTCCATAATGTTTAAAAATGGGGTAACGAAAAACTTCTTATCATTCCAGTAAGATTAAAATGCCGCAATTAGTTTGCGGAAATGGCTAGAATTGAAAGGAATGTTAATTTGTAAAATTTACTCCGGAAAATTTTAATCGAATGGGATCTCTCTCTTGATTTACACGAGAACTAAAGTGGAAAGACATATTTAAAATTTGGATCCATTGCAATCTCTTAAGAAGAAAATGAAAATACATCAATACTTAAAAATGGGAACATAAACGTTCACCTTTTGAGCTTGATTTTGTATACTAAAAAATACATTTATAAGATTTTTCGACCAAATAGACTATTACAAATTACGTAGAAATAGTTACATCTTTACAGCCTTTCGTCTTCTTTCAGGAACTCTAATAAGATTCATTGGAAATATGCTTTACCCGCTGATTGATTCTTATAGAAACTCTCTCCGTTTTAGCGAAATAAATCCTAAGTATAGATACTCAACTCGAAGTGTCCACTTGCAGTTTGGCTTAACATGGACTAATTGTAGTGTCACATGAAAAAGGTAAGGTGCCATTTTAACTTATTTCAATTTATCGTAAGACAGCAACGCTATGGTTGACTATCATCATGAAGACAGTAGCGTATTTTTCTCATATATGTGCCTTTCATTTGATGTAGTTAATTTGACTTCGAAAAATAGACTTGTAATAAAAGTTCTTTTATAAGACGTTCACAGTTTTCTGGCGGTGGTCCTTCTCTCTTTTTGGTATGACACCCTTCAAATATCCCTTCTTCCCAGTTGTCAATAATTATATTTTTATGAAGCGTTAAATTGTAACAATTAGAACGAACACACAATATATTGTGGCTACACGTTCTTGGAGGAGAAATTGCAGATATGGGTGTCAAAGCTATGGCAAATATCTGCATTTGGATGTCACTTTGTGGGAGAGTAATCTAGGTAACTTCTCGCATAAACAATATTTATTTTCTCTTTTCTCTCTCTTTTTGCAGTTAATCGCAACTTAATTGTGGAATTTCTCGTGTGAATTAAACAACTTACGTGACTGAAGCAACTCAATGGGAAATAGATCTTTCATTTTAAATAATTAAGCATAAATATAAGAAAGGAAGTTTCCTCACAGTTCATTTAACAAGTTTTCACACTTGGGCGTTCTCGCGTCTGTTTTTGTTCTTAAAGTGAAAATATGAGACAAAGTGGCGACTTTAAACTTTAATTTTATATGGGCCAGTCTAGTAACTTTGGACTTCGGTCCGTCACGATTCGCCTTTAGCTGTTAAGTGTTAAAATCCATACCCATGCCCCTGCCGGGACTCGAACCCGGGACCTTCGAGCCGATGGCCTACCGCCGCAGACCGCTCGACTACCCGGCCGGCACACACACAAAGTGGCGACTAGATATACCAACGAACTGAGTGGTTATTTTAAAAAGAAATTGCAATACCTTCTGTAGCATAACTTGACTCATATACCATCTTGTTGACTTCTTTAAAAGACGTATTTTGTTCCAGTAATTACAATATTGGGTAATCTTTTTAGTTTTTATCCGACAACTACAGTATTTCATTACACGAGAAGAACCGATCTTGGCAATGGCAAGAAGATAATGATCTTGTGTATTTAGGAGCTGGCATATCCGAAGATATCTTTCGCTATTAATCCTTACTATGGGATCCAAGTGAAAACAGTCTATTCATTATGATACTATTTAATCTAAACATCTGAAAGTAACACTGTAAAAATTATAGCTCTGTTTCATTTTAAGTGTTTGCAGACCTCAAAATGAGCTTTGATATGTAAAGATGTGAACTGTTTTCCAGAAGTAAGAGTGTATTAATGTCGGTCCTGCTAGTCTGGGAAAGAATATAAAAACGTTGGCGGGAGAGTATGGTATTATCCAAATAGTAGAAGAGAGTTTATTCTGTGAGATTAAAAGGCACACATACATCATATTCATTCTTATCTTATACAGATTTTTTTTTTTTAAAATAAACACAGTTTAGCTTATAAACTGCAGCTATAAATTAACGTCATGCCTAGTAATATCATGCTTTCCTACAAGACAAATTTTTGAACTGTTTTTGCCTACCAGATTTGTGAATGAATGACTAAGAGAGAGGGGGTGAGGGAGAGGGAGGGAGATATGTACAGTTTCTCTGTTCTTAGCATTATGTATACAGCATAACATTGTAAAGGAATATTCCATTTTAACTTACTATTCCAGGAATGTTCTTGAAACATTGAAAATGTACCGGGAATATTCCCCACGAATATAATAATGAAGACAAATGCAATATATATCACACACTCCCAGAGAATAAATAAAATCATAAACATAAAAACGTGCACGCTAAGCTCGTATTTTAATGCTAGAAAGACTGAAAAGAGATAGAAATTATTGAAAGCTTAAGTATGATTGGTAAAATATGAAGATTCCTGGTATGTTCCCAGGGCGAATATTGGTACATTCAATTCTACGTCGAAGCCTATGTCAGAAAATTCCTGGAATATCACAGGAAAATTCCACATCTGTCCCAAGAATATTCGTAGCATATATTGGGTATATTACCTGTACTTTGTGGAATATGTATACTCTTTATTCATACACACAAAGACGTACACACATCTATACACATCTACACACACAGAAAGGGATGAGAAAGAGAAATAGCAGAGAAGTGTGTCTGATTAGTAATTCCCCTATTCACTCCTCCCCTTATTCATCTCCGTCTACACCATACCTGATTCGAAGAAAGGAAGAATTGAAAAGATGTCACTGCTCTCAGTCAGCTAATCGAGATCTTACTAGATTATTCGCTATAACTTCAGAAACAAACATTTTATAAAATTAACATAAAACTCGAAAAAACTCCTTTGCAATGGATGAACCTGTTTTCATGAAGTTCTGCGTTTGTAGATGAGGTTTCCTTGGTGACCTCATTGTAGTATCGTTAAGGAATGTCGTTCCGTTTCCAAGATAATGACACTGGAACAAAGTCAAAAAATTCTTTGTGTCGATTGATTTAACGCGTTTCCACGATTTAGCGTATTTCACTTTTTTTAAGTTGACATCAGTGTCCATGGTAATGGGATACTATTATTGAACACATCAAATTAGCATACTGATAAGAGAGTTTTATTTTCAAGGTTTTGGCAAATTATATTTCCAAACTACGATATTTACATTTTCTATGTTGACGAGACAAAATATTTGTTTTGTTTGATTGGACATAACTTTGACAAAGATGCACCGATTTTAGTGAAACATTTTTACTTTTGTAAAGAATGGCTTGTTAGTGATTCTGTTGTAATACTTTGAAGATTCATAGTTCCGTTTCCATTGTAACAAACTAAATTCACATCGATTCCAAACCAAACTTGGCAATATGATACTTCCAACTAAAGATAGTCACATTACATTAATCTTAAAGGAGAATACGTTATTGTACATATATTTCCGGACTACGTAAGAATGATAAAACTGATTTCAGTTAAGATACACACTCCTCCGGTTCTATGGAAACAATACTGAATCCCATCTCAGTGCTTACCGATTCCAACCAAACTTGGTGGCAGTATGGTGGAAGGTAATACTCTCAACAATTCAGCTACATCAAAATTTACTAAATAATTTTTCTTAACTTTTATGTTCATTGTTAATTTGTTATTGACTTTTCAACGTATTTTAAAAGTAGCTTCATTACATTTTTATGTGGATTTTCAGCCACGATTATTTCACGACCTTGCACATCTGATGTGTTCCTTGATTTACATCTGCACGTCTTTTATTTTTTACCATCAGGTATATTTCTATTTAATATCTATAAGCAGGAAGCAGCTCTAGGCCCGTAACGAAGTGCAATCTCGAAATTTTCCTATCTTTATAAGAAAAAAAAAATCGGAATTATCATATCCGATATACAATGCCGGGATCTTGCGTTTAGGACACCCCCCCCCCACCATATTAATATCGACACGACTCATTTAATAAATATAGATATTGTAAAAAGAAATATGTACTATTTTTACTCTTTAAATGTGTCGACTTGTGTCCACTTCTATAGGTTTTCAATCTTCGATCACTATTTGAAGCAATTTTGTACATAATATTACACCGTTAGAGAGTGTGTTAGTGGGTGGATTGGATAGGAAATAAGATAAAGTTGGCGGAAGCAGGAGTAGGACGCTATCTGAAATCGCTGTTATTGTTTCTGAACTAAGGATTATATAATTTAATGCTTTTAAATATCGAAAATATGTCCATTAAAAATTACGGGTCTCATAAATGGAGAAATATCAGCTAAATTAGAAAACATTTAAATTTCGTTACAAGAGAATTGACACGAATCAAGTCCTTAAATCAACCAAAGAAAACATGCTTTCATTTCTAACTCCACATTCATTGTTACAGTTAGGGTATAAACAAAGTTCTTAGTTTCCTTAATTTCCGAAAATATTTCCATATAAGCATTATTAAAATAAATACTTTTTTTCTAATATTATTTGTAAGTGTTCACAAATACCAGGAAATATAAAAAACAGTTGGAATAAAAAAAATGTATTATTCCAAAACACAGAAGAAATAAAGAATAATGCCACAAGTATCGCGCCAAGTTTAATGTATTGATTACCAATAAATTTTTATGAGTGTCATAAAAGTAAGGAAATTTGTAATAGGTGTAGGCAAAAACAAAGAAACCTATTGATTTCCGTTATAAGAAAACAACAAAATTTATATTGATGGGGAATAGACAGATGTCTCCGCTGTTGAGCGAGGTCATTTCGGTAAGGGAAGGAGGGAAAAAAAGAAGAGTTTCCATTTAAAGCATTGCCTGCTTACTCAACCTATCCTATATAAATTGTCGGTGACAATTTTCCTCTTTTCCGATTATGATGGACAACTGGCGCTTCCAGTGACGGCTTATGATACCAGAAGCTTCTTCAATTCGCCACCAGAGGGTTTGAACTTCGGGCCTCAGCCCTATCATCGACGAGGTCAATAACCCTTAAAGGAAGGCGTGCGTTAACCGGTTTCACGAATAACCCCTCTTCACCGCGCTCTTCGGAATTGAGGACAAGAACAAGTCCACATGTTCGCACACTCATCTCTGGTCTCGCACACATACACAGAGGGATAGATAACAGCACACAAACACGAAGAAAAATGGGAGTTCTATAGAAGTCGGTAGTTTAGATTTTTACTCACCAGATTGCGTGATATCACGTGCACGTGATGTGGTGTTCTAGCTCGCTCTGTGTTAATTTCCCTACCCACTATATAAAATATACTCACTCCACTGTCACGTGGTCTAGAATTGATGCACCTCCGAGCTACAACTGAACTCAACTGATCAGAGGAACACTGGAGCGGAAAAAAACAGCATCGGGTTGCCGAGGTAACCAACTGAAGAGCCCGGGATCGTGCCTCGGCTAGGGAACCCCAGGTGGAGCTAAACACACACAAAATTAATTTTTCTGAGAACAATAAAAAAATTAAAAATAGGAGATGGAAACCTTATTTTTTGGCACTCACTTTGCACTTGCCCTGACTGAAGAAACACCCGCAGCGGACCCGGTGAGTCCCACCAAGGTCACACATGGCTGGTTGGCGGGTTGCATGGGTCCGGCCGGGTCTCCACGGCACCGGATCAAGCTGCCACTGCCTCTCCACACAGCTCCGGGTGGCGGGAATTGTTCGGATGTGCTCGGAAACTCTCGCCGATTCGGCATCGATCTCGCCAGCATAGCTCACTCACTTCTGCTTTTCACGAGAGGGAAAGAGAGAGGCAGAGAGAGAGAGAGAGAGAGAAATGGCGAACGCGTGGAGCGAAAAGAGAAGTTCCTCCCGTCCCGCAGCACTCTCGCCTCCGAGTGACGTCACACGTACATACACACGCCAACCATTGATCCGGTTGGAGACGGGAGTAAGATTCTCAATACTAGTGGAACATGTTCATTTCTGAGCCTCTCTCTTCTCTTCCTCCGTCGCTGTCTCAAATAGCGTCTGAGTCGATGTGCCTGCTTTCTATGTGACCGCGTATCAACATGCCTGTCTGGAAAGGTAGAAGGAATGGGATTTATAGCCGAATCTGGAACCAATTTTTGAAATGCTAAGTTTATGGACTATGCTGAGAGTTAACATGTTCCGATTGACTGTATTTGCTAAAACTGCCTCTGTCCGATCCTGTTAGCAAGGTTACGGCCCACTTTGATGAATAAAATTTTGTAAAATAAATAAATAACGTAATGAGATTCAGAACAACAAAAATAATGATTGTGTACTGTTTAAACTGACTAGTAGCCAGATCTATAAGTATAGCTGATAGAATATGCCGATGATTAGCTTCAGTAGCTGAGGCTTGTAATTATAAAAGAAGGAAGCTCAAATCTGCCTATGTGTCATTCTGTCTATCTGTGGCAGTCTGGTACAAAAACCCATTCTTTAAACAAATCTAACCAAACCTATACGTGTTCTATTTTGCTTGATCAAAGGAATACAGTAGACGGAGTATGACCCTGAAGCTTTTACCTGGGTGGTTGGGAAATTTAGCTCCAGGAAACATGCATCAGACATTACTAACACATATCCTTATGCAAGCGATTTTACATCAATGTTGCTTGTGTTGCATATAAAGAAGGATATAATTGTTTCATTTGGCCCCATGCCATAAAAGCAACAGATTTATATATAATGTAGAATGAAAAGGAGGAAAATGCACATCAGTGAGATTATGTCAGCTGCATGGCTCCCACTATACTTATACAGTCTCTGTATACTATCAGAACTGGGCGAAACTAGTGACTGTCAGTTAAACCATTTTACTATTATATCTAAACATCAGCTACAAACTTCGCAATTTGAATAGCGTGGACTGCAAGTATTTTTGAACGTATTACAATCCTAGTCAAAATACAAGCAACTTTCTTTGATAACCTCGAAAATAATCTTATTCAACGAAACGTTGGAAGATCAGAAAATTATCTATGAGAAATCAAATTAATCAATTTTAAATCTATAATAGAATGTTATAATTCTCCGAGATAAAGATTTAGGGTATTGAAATTACACACCACCATTTGTTTTCAATTTTGAGATAGTGACTGATTCAGATTATAATATTTACGTTGAAGTCAATGGTGGAACTTATTAGTGAAAAAAAATGAATGGGCAGATCACGGCTAAAATCGTCATATAATAAGGTTTATTATCATTTATTTTATAAGTTTATTATCATTATTAATTATAATTTTTGTTATTTTTAATATTAGTTTGAATTTATTTTGGGTTAAGCAATATTTCTATGATTTGTAACAATTATACTCATTATTTCTATACTCATGGTAAAGAGAAGATCCTTCGTTTGAAGCAAAATTCATTTCCTCTATGAATAAAGATGAAGAATATTATGGTTTGAAATATTGAAATATATTCCTCTTCTCAACGAGCTTAAACTGTAAAGTAAAATGATAAATATTAATAGTAATTCCAAAATTGATGGACAATTTCAGAAATGGTTCGCTGAAAGTAATACTGTAGGAAGACTATGGTTTGAGAACATACCTGCACCTACCGCACCCATGGATCCACCTAGGGGGTGCCACTACAAAGCATTTTTGGTCATTGTCTATAGATTTATTTCTTCAATTTTAATTAATTTATTTATTTTGACTTGTATCCCCATTTTCAAATCGACCCACTAAGTTTCTAGCCAGCGCTAAGTTGAGTCCAAGTCATAATTTGCAATGGAAAATATTATGACTTGGCCTCAACTTAGCGCTGGCTAGAAGCTTAGCGCTTTATTGTAAAATTGGAGGTTAGACATCTATGGTTTAGATTGTATAGGGAAGCAGAAAGGATGCGCGAAGGAGTCGACCAAGGCCTAAGTTAAAGGTAGCTAGTGGTCTGTTGTGTCTAAGGAAAACCCCTAGAAAATATCAGTCAGGATGATATCGAACCCAAGAACTCCTGAATGTTAAGCCAACGCTCTACCAACTGAGGTGTGTCCACCCGGTTATTTCGTTAACTTCTCTGCAAGAAACACGAGAAAAGACCTTAAGAAGAAAACATAAATAGAGAATAGAATATACATTAGACTCAATTTTGAAATCAACAGAATAATAATACACATCCTACATACACACACACATACAATGGAAATTGATTTTTAAGAACTTGTAGCAAGCTGCTACAGAAGATAAAAGCGTTTCAGAAATTATGGAAAGAACAAACTTAATGTGGTTTTGCATTTTCAGAATCATAAGTTAACTAAAGAAATTGCTTATAGGTTAGAATTAAGCACGGAGAACAATGCCATTTTGAGCAAGACAGACCTAAATACTTTGCGTGCTTTATAAAATTATAAAATTAAAGTTAGAACAGATGTACGAACCTCAGTTTATGAGAACTGAAACTTTACTACGTACTAGGGTTATTCTGTATATAAAGAGCACATAGACTACTCATTTCTTGTGAATGGTGCGCGCAAAAGGATAATAATATTTAGCTATGAGTAAGTAAGCCTTCGGGAGAGAAATCAAGATAGATGAATACTAAAGATAACGACACCCCAAAGATGTAAGTTGGAGTAGAATAGAGTGAAGCAAAGCGGTGCCATGATAAACCCATTTGTTCTAATGGCGGCGCTTGCACAGATTGCACATAGTGAGGAAGTATGAATCAATCATACACACATATATGCGTTTAATGCGGCACCACTTTGCTTCGCACTGCTCCACTTCAACTTGCTTCTCACGTGTGCTACCATCAAGTTATGTAATAAGAAAGTAGTTGATGAGTATGTAAAAAGATAAAGGTATCCCATGTGCCATGCACACACGCCGTGAGCTGCCCATAGGAATGTGGATTCTCGACCTACGGTACGAAGTGAGGTAGGCTGGTGAGTCCCTCGCTCGACAGCCTTTACCTTCAAGGTGGCGATGAATACCAAGGATAAACTGGTACTCAATCTGATAGGATCCTGAGTACACTTCAAAGCGCCAGGCATGAGACCACGCAAGAAAAGTCTCCAGCGTCCTGGCCGGGATTTGAACAAGGGCCACTCGACTCGTAATTATACGCGCTACTATCTGATGAGTGGGTGATAAGACATATTACTGGAGACGGTAAAGAAGGGGAAATAAGGTGGTTAGGGCATAATTTACGCAGAAATTCTATTTTAAAGAACGAAATTGAAGATATGATTCAACGAAGAGCAGACAGAAAATAAAGCACAAGACCAGGGAAGCATGAAAGAAGCTAAACTGTTTTAAAAGACCTACTACTAAAGGTATAACACTATTGCCGCTACTACTACTACTACTACTACTAATAATAATAATAATGTGTAATGTGCTTTATTAAAGGGCTATGAATAGTTGGGGAACCAAAATAGTATGTTATAAGGCAAAACTACGGAGATACAACTTGATACATGGAAATAATTACACAAAGGGAGTACAGAAAAACACTATAAATGTAAACAAATATTAGTTAGACTCATAATTACAAAGCAAATGCTTGAGCAAATTACTATATGTACCGAATGCATTCAGGTAGTGGTGATTTCTTTTGGCATACTGGTACTGTATAGTTCCAAATATCAATAAAGTACGTGCAATGTATTTCATTCGATTAAAGTTTTGTTAAAACCTTGGAATCAAAGGTTTTTCTTCTTAACTCTAGAGATTCAAGTCTTTAAAAAATCACATCAATACACAGTGGAACAGACTACCCAAAATGTGGCCAAATTAAGAAAGCAGCTATAATGTGTGAAATATTGTTTATGATGTATTGTTCAGGAGCCAAAATGATGCCAAAATGAATATTTTGTAATGTTCATATTCTTGGGAACTGTCTTATAAATTATGTCCAGCCAGTCGGTACTTTTAGTACACGTTGAATTTCCTGATGATATGTTTTTCAAGCGCTCCATATTTAACTCTGTATATCTCGTCTTATACATGATTTATGCCATCTTCTGGAAGCTTCTCTACAGCAAATTGTCTTAGTCACATGGTGACAATTCAGTATAAATCACTACCCTATTTTTCTTTCGATATGTAGAAAATGTATATTTTTGTAGAAAGATTTTACCCATTAAAACTCTACTAAGAATGAACTTGCATTAGAATTTCGTTGCTAAATCACTAAACTACTTTTATCATCACGTCTAAAGCAATATTATAATATTGAGAGCAAAATAGTGTGCGTTGGTCAATGCTCAATTACCTCCTGCTATCGCTTGCGTTGGACCAATGAATGTGGGGAGGGGGCAGTGACGAGCAGACAAGTGTTTCTTCCTCTTCAACTACGATATATAGGCTATAATCTGGAACAAAAATTAAGCTGGTCTAATTTTGTAGGTCCTGGTAATCAATGACTTGCACTACCTTTTTCCTGTGCAGTAAAATGTAGTCATTTCACTTATCACTAAAACATATCCATCAGTTCTAATGTATAACTATCAAGTAGTTAGCTGGAGGTATATGGTTTATGATCAGATTCTTTTTGCCAACAAATATTTTCACTTCAACACTTGGCAGAACTTATAGTATAAAAAGTTGCGTGGAACGCACACCTTACAATTTCTCATCTTACTGATTCTGCACAATACGTCTGGATAGGTATACATAAACTAAGTAATCGTTTTCGCATTATTACTCGAGTCGGCTAGGATTTCGAACCTATTTGAGAGTTCGAGTTGGTAATCTGCTCTTATGCTCGGATTATTTAATAGTTTCACTTCGAATTTCAGTTGTTTTGATCCCTTGCTTTCTCTGTTCGCGATGCATAACTTTTCCCTTACTTTTGTGATCACTAATTGATGGTCGGTGTCACCTTCCGCTCCTCTGTACGACCTAACGTCCATTATGTTGGTGTGTCTTCGTCTGTCTACTAATACGTGATCGATCTGGTTGAGAGTTTTGCCGTCCGGAGATACCCA
>JAGDQP010055336.1:0-13160 GCA_022664845.1 Lepisma saccharinum
AAGACAAGCATATAAAACAACGCGATGTTAGCACACTTTACTTAGGTTTTCGAACCCAAGTCCAATACATACGAACCCTAGGTCCCAGAAACTAACTGATGGACCCCCTACCAAACCAAATTCTGGCTACGCGTCTGATTAAGTTAATACCTTAATAACACTGGATTATGAGTTTCTTACGATAAGTTCATTCTGATGTGTCCGGTTTGACACGTTTTAAAAAAAACATTCGTGAATGACTGTGTTAGTGTATGAACTGTTCAATAGGATGCAATAATTAAATGTAATACACTAATATGCAACGGTTAAGCTCAATTAAGAAACTTAAGGGAGGATTTTGCTGGCAAAATGGCAATGCGAAAATAATGACTGACTGAGGAAACTTTCGGTTGCAAACAAGAGAGGCCCTTGTCTAACCCTCTGAGTCCTGACCTTTGGACGAAACATCTTTGTTTTCTAAATTTGAAAGATTTCTTCTTCTTCCTTTGCTTGGTTGTCTTTCCAGTTTTATTTCGGGCTTTAAGTGCGACGGTGTTTCTAATAGAATTTCTCAATTTTCTTTCATTCGAGTTTCAACATCAACGATATTCACTTATGGTATCGTGTGCTGTGTGTGGTGTTATTAAGTGTCTCTGTGTGTCTTCTCGTGCTAATCTGGTTTAGCATTTTACTTATTGCTGCTTTTGCGTGTTCTCCATTGAGATTATTTATAACATAGCTCATGAGTCGCTGTTACTAGCATAGTGGTAATGCGTATTTAATAATGAGTACTGCAAAGTCTAAATTTTTAAGTGGTGCTCAGAAACGAAAATTAGCTCGCGAAGGAGAGGAAGCTGCTAAGAAGTTGCCCAAAATTTCAGCTTTCTTTAAATGTGAGGAACCACTGGTAAGTTCACGTAAAATCTCGTGTAGTGACGAAGGTGTGATAACTCAAAATGTCAGTGACAGTACAAAGTCGGGTGACAGTGCTTCTTGTAGTAATATGTTTGAAAATAGTGGCGATATGAATATTATTGACACTGATCGTGGCCGCTTCATTCGCGATTTTGGAGACGACCTGAAAATGAAAATTGTGAATTTAGAGCCTCATCAACCAAATGGACCTTTTCCAAAGGATTCACTAACAATAAAAGGTCGTTTAGTTCTGAGTATTATCACATAAAAACGAAAACAGGTCAACTGATTCATCGTTTTTGGCTTTGCTTTTCAACAATATCAAACGCGGTGTATTGTCATGTATGTTGGTTCTTCGCCGATCGACATAATAAAAACTTTACAGAAGCTTGGTGCAATGCTTCGATTAAAGACTGGCAAGGTTTATCGAAAAAAATACTGCAACATGAAACATCCACCATCCATCTCGAGTCGTGTTTAGCACACGAGAATTGGAAATAAATAAATAAATAGTAAGAGACTATTTACAGGAAGAAAACAAAAAATCAAAGCTATACTTTCCCATGCTCTAAATGTAATTTTAACATTAGAACGTTGTAATATACCTTTTCGTGGTCACAATGAAGGATCTACTTCTCATAATAGAGGAAGCTTCTTAAGCATTATTGAGCTACTTGCCGTTTATGACCCTATACTGAAGAATCATATTTCTAACGAAAATACCAGAATAAAATACTTCAGTCCTAAGATACGAAATGAACTAATATCTCCTTTAGCGAACTCGGTGTTAAGATCAATGATATGCAAAATTAAAGAAGATTCCTTTTTTCTCCATATTACTAGATACGACTCAGGACATAAGCAGAACCGATCAATTAAGCGTGGTTATTCGGTATGTTAAAGTAGAAGCGGGAAAGTCAGTAACTGTGCACGAATCGTTTGTAGGATTTTATGAACTGAAAAAACAAACTGGAAAAGCTTTCGCGAGTAAAGTTTTGAACATTTTGGAATGCAATGAATTAAATATAAAGAAGTGTCGTGGGCAGGGGTATGATGGAGCCGCGAATGTAAGTGGGAAATACCGTGGTCTTCAAGCACTAATCAAAGACAGAGTGCCAACTGCCATTTATGTACATTGCGCCGCGCACAATTTAAATTTGGTAATAAACGATTCCGTTAGTGAGTGGTATATCAGAAATTACAAGCTTTTATACAACCGTTCAGAAAACCTATGTTTTCTTTAGTGAAAGTCTTCCGCGATGGCAGAAACTCAATAGTGTCCTATATAATGAAACAACCAAACGAACACTTTAAAAGCTTTCTCCGACAAGATGGTTCTATAACTCTTTGACAGTTTATTTGCTCTGAAGAATGCATTTCCACAAGTGATGATGTATCTTGATAATATCATTCTGTTTTCAAGTAAGTCGTCTGAAAAAAAGAGAAGCCATGACCAAAAAGAACGAAATGAATTCATTTGAGTTCATAGTAATCCTTGTGGTACAGTGTAAAATACTTCAGTCAATCAACGTTGTTTCAAAATATTTACAAGACCAATCAATCGATCTACTACTGACAGCTCCCTCGCTATTGCAGCAAGCTAGAAACAACATGATGCAGTTAAGACAAAATTTCCAAAGCATTTTATTGGAAGCGCAAGAATTGGAAAATTAAACCAGATTTCAAAGCTCGGCGCATTTAAAAAGGTTTTTGATGAGTTGGCAGTCGATGAACGAATACAATGTCCAGAACAAAATTTCCGAGTATTTGTTTTCAATAACTGTGTGGACATTGTTATTCAGCAACTGGCAGTGCGCTATGAGAACATGAATGACATAACAGAAAAATTCTCACTACTCCAGACACGAGTACTCTGCAGCTTGGAAGAAAATGAAATACAGGAAAGATCTGAAAAGCTATGTGAATTTTATTCAACAGATTTATCACCTACTTTGCCCTTACAAATTGTAAGGTTTCGAACTGTAATGAAGGATACAATTTGTGAACTTTCAACCGTCAATGATCTGGCCAGATTGTTAATCGTAGATAACTTTGCCCTTGTTAGCAGTGTTCCGGATTTGTGTACACTTTTACAACTGTATCTCACCCTGCCGGTGTCGACTGCAACACCCGAGGGATCATTTAGCAAGTTGAAATGGATCAAGTCGTACCTTCGTAGCACCATGTCACAGATGAGATTGAATTCATTAGCATTACCTAGTATCGAAAGTGAAGAAAGTTGGAACACTGATATCGACAAAGTAATCAACGAGTTTCTCTCTCTGAAAGAACGTCGCTATGGACAGTTGTGGGCAGGCCCCACGATGTCTTTTTGGTGAGTTTCTATTCATTATTTCTAAATGAGCATGTGTCCATTTAACAGCCAAATATTTACTTCCCATGATATTTGTTTGAAAATAAGGTTGATGTACTCTCATATGTTTTTTAATGGCTTTGTGTGTTTATGTGAAGTCAATTTATGTGAGGTTCTAAGTGCCAAATGTGACATTTTACACAAGAAGCAGAAAACTGACTAGATTTAGCTTAACATAACATATGCCTTCCAACATAATGGGATTGTTTTCACCTCTTCCTCATTGATTTGGCACCTGGAACAAGCATGGTGACATGCGGGTTAAGCACATCGAACATGCTTGTGGGCAAGTTTTTTTTTAAACATGGCACTTAGAACGTTTGGCATTTCCACTCTTCAATTCTTCTTGAACACTTCTCTTTTCCCATGTGTTGTTCTTTCCGTAAGGAAGCAATGCCGCAATCAGCGACATATTTGGGGGGGGCAGGGGGCCCCCCCCCCCCCCCCCAACACAGTTTTATGGAAAATTGGTACAACTTCACGCGTAATTATATATATTTAATACATCATGCCCAGACACATCTTGGACCCCCGCCCCTCCTGGAAGGCCATGGATCCCTCCCAAAACCAAATTCTGGATACGTGCCTGGGCGCGATGATTCCAAATGTTAGAAATGAGAGTGCCCTTGTTTTCCTGGTTTTATTTAGCTTGACTGAGATTCTGATAATATTATTAAAATAGGAGTTATCTTAAAGGAATAGTACTTTTAAGGAAAGAAGAGGACAAGCAATGTTCAAACGTATTTTTGCAGTGTATGAATGAAATCTTAAATGGAAAGCCGACGACACTTTAAACCATAGCTTATTTGACTGGAGGGGCGGGGATTTCATTGTCAAGCCGTGTCAGATTTTCAAACAAATAACTTTAAGTCTCGGGATGTTCATTTACTTAGTAAGAAGACCATGCAGTTTCTTGTGCAACTGTACACCGTATTACGTATTATATAGAGCCAAAAATTTTTAAACAGATTTATGAGCGTCATACTTTTTTAAAAATAAACATATGCCATGTTATCTTTGATAAATATTCGGTTTTCTGTTAACGCATCATGGATTTTGGAAAGTGAAACAGGGGGAGGGGGCATTATGGTTTGTTGCGGGGGGCCCTCCTACTGGATGAATATTGGAGGAGGTATTTTGGTGTACCTCCCACACGGCGAAGTTCATAAGTATGATCCCTGCAGTTACGGAGAGTAGCGGCTTGCAAGTAGATGATGTGTTAGGTTACTACACAAGTACGGTCGGTCCCAGTCCCGTTATTACACCTACCACTTTGCTACGGGAGAAGGAAGCGACCAGCGTCTCTACACTATGCACAACCCTGCCAAGGCTTCAATGTAACCCCTAATAATAAATATAAAAATTCATAAAGCGTTGCTTTAATAATACACGCTTGATCTGTTTTCCTACATACTGCACAAGCTCATGTCAATACATCATAAAACAAGTTCAGCGTCTGAGGACGAACGAGTTCTGAAATACTTCGTAACAATCAAAGTTAAACGCACGCTCCCTTTCACTTTGGCTAGCTCTGCCACCAAGCGGAACGTCCCCTTATAGCTTACTTTGTGTGCACAACATTCAACTATAGGGAAGGTACAGATAATGGGGCCTTCGTGAAGAACAAAAGAAAACTGTCTATAAAATTCACAAGCATCAATACAATCCATGTGTGGTCAGTACTATACTTTGTAGCATCAGTGTTGCAATTTAGCACCAAGCTTTTGTAAAACACACACGCCCACATATTCAAGATTCGAAAACAGCGAATATGAAGAGGAATTGTGGGTGAATAAAAGTAGATGAACGAGATGCAGAGTTTCCCTTGAAAAGAACCTGCCAACTCTTGAATGTGGCTATTGAAATCTATCTGTTCTTCGTTTCCTAGCATCACACAGTTTGAGGCAAATATTGTAGAGTTACTTTTTTGTATATTATACAGGATGATTAATCTAAAAGTGCACCATGATTTTTCTTACAAATATTTCCAGGGACACAGAATTTAGAGAGTGTTGCAGGACGAGACAGGAGCGTGAAGAGCTGGTACTGCCTGCTTTGTTTTTACGCTGTTACGTCACTAACGCCTTTATACGTTCTAAGAGTGTTTATTGTCCAATACCGGCTGAGGCATTGATTTTAAAATCAATGTATTCATATCATAGGAACAGGATGTCAGTAATAATTAACATGACATGATTCACTTTGTACCTTCATAGCTCTTGCTTGATGACACCTAACTACAAGCTGTGTATTATAGGTCTAACAAAATTTCAGGTGCTCTACGCTTAGCATTGGGAGATTCGCAGGTAACGCGGAGGACCTGACGCTCATGGACATGTGTCTTCAAGGACCATTCCTGCCGTCAATTATGGCTATCTTTGAAACCATTAGCTTAGCAGAAATGATAAAAACTCAGAAAGAATACAATATCTTACATTTAAAGAGAAAAATAAATCTATTTTCACAATCAATTGTTAATGAATTACGATTTAATAATTCTATTATTATTCTAATTTTACCTATTGTTACAATAATTCTACTACTATTTTTTTTTCATCACATTATGAACAACTAATATTGTTTTCCTTTATATATAAGGAAATATGAGGGTTGTTACAAAAGTTCTAAGCCTAAATATGAACGGAAAAGCAGATTTTTTATGAGCCACGTAATACCTTGGAACCAGAATACTATGTCCACTTCTATTTTTGAGAAAAAAAAATCAGTTTTAAAGTTTGAAGTTCAATTTAAAGCCTGTATACATCCATTACATTTCTAGCCACTTAGAGGTCATTTTGTGAGATATTATTTTGGAGGTTGATGTCGGTCAGTACAAGGTCTTTCACTGCAGTGTTAACTCCAGTTTGCCAAAAAGTGGACATAGTACCTTCTGGTTCCAAGGTGACGATATTATTTCTTCGCTTTTATATAAAACAAGTAATATTATCTCTTTGCTTTCACGATTTCCATAACGTTACATATTAAGGAAATAAGATATACTGTAACAAGGGTTCTTGAACATTACATGTACTCTTCAAGTGAATTAACTCCAACGCTGCCTCACAGCAGACAAGCAAAAGTAAACTCCGTGTTTTGGGAGGAAATCAAACCAAACCGTTCAACTCATTCCCTGTTATGATATATCCATAGGATTTCTATTTTCTAGAGCATTCTATCAACAAAATAAGTGCACCAAACCACGCTTCCCGACACAATTATGAATGTCATATTGAAACTGACACCAGACTGATAGATTATTAAGAGGCTCTGATAGTATAAGCCGAGTAGTTAATGAATCTAGATAGATCCGAGATATTTATACATCATGTATAAACTTATAGTTAAGATAAAATACTTGAACTACGTGGGCTATTAATAAAGTAGTAGCAACACGTACATGGGTCGAAACATTTTCTTCTAATCTCGTCGCCAGTTGCGAAAACCAGGCGCCACAATAACACAAATACAATTTGATGCATAGGTCTTAAATTATAGTTAAATAACGCTGGTATGAGAACTACAAGCTTTCCTTAGTGTAGAGGCTACCTCGAAGATAACAGCTAGGGCGGCCATTAGGGGATAGTTATGAAACCGGACATTTTGAGAAGCTAAATAAAATAGAAATGTAAGAAGATGTGAGACTATTTTTTAATTAACCATATTTTTGTGATTGCTTAGCGATCACTACGCTGAGGTAACAAACACGTATATTTTTTTAAAAAAAGGAATTGGAAGTGTAATTAATACAAAGCATTAGAATAAAGGTTACGTTTATTTCCGAACAGCCTATAACAAGACAAACAACATTGATTCACTATAGTAAATAACTTACGTTAGTAGTGAAATTCTATAGAATATACCCACACACTAAATTTTTTACTTTATTGTTGATATTTCCCTACTTCTCGAGTCCCTTTCAGAAAACTTTTGTACTGTAGGAAGGTTTAAATATTTTTTTTTAATTTACAGCTAAAAGCAGGACAAATCAAAGTCCGGCTCGACTGTTAAGCAGGACGAATGACCACCCTAATTACAGCAATTGAAGACAATGTACGTGAAGTTTTACAAAGCAGCAGTGTGTGTTTTATGTCCATGCACATGTCTTGAAGTTTGGGCACTGAAATACCAATTGTCCACTGTTCTCGATGGATCAAAACCCTCTACTGATGTGCCATTCATATTAATGAACATTCAATTATTACGGCAGTCCGATCGCAATTCGCAAGCACACAGTAAGAGTACACTGCTGTTCTGAAACTCGCCAGCTGACGTCTGGGTATACAAGGGATGTAAACAGACAACACTCGTAACACAACGGAATTTATTTTAATTTGTTTTTAATCCATCCAAGCACATAAAATCAGAACCACTATCAGGTAACAATTGGGAACACTAACGTCAAAAGAACCTTGGCGCCAGACTCGTATTTCCAGTCGCTATGGCGACCTAGATGTTTCGAGCCCTGAGCATGTATAAAATTTCAACGAATTTAGAATACTGACATTTACTATTTCATTACTTCAATATAATCCTCCTCCTTTTGTCAAACCTATGACAGCCTTTGAATTCCGTTAATAAAGCGTTTTCTATTGGTATTAACGGTGGAGCACCATACTGTCCAAAGGACTGCCTGTCTCTTCAACTTGGTCTCATAAGGCCTTGACTAACAATTCTGTTTTTTTTTTTTTTATGTTTTAAAATTACACCGGCAAACTTCGGGAGGTGTTTCGTCAAATAAAACAAGACGAAAGTTCCTGTGAAAAATTTCGAAATGTGGATAGTTCAGGAAATATAGCCTGCCAAGAGCGTGCGAACATTAATTTTAGCTCGTGTTTCTAACACCACGACGCACGAACAATAGAGCTGATGCGGCATGGTACCCTCAACGAGTTTAAACTTGCTCTATTTAAGAATGCAAATTTCAAAATGGGTACATAAAGAATTTCCCAACGAAAGTAGGTGACCCCGGAATATTTCTGAAGTAAAGGAAGATCGTGAATTTAAAATTGTATAGCTTGTATACGCGCTACCTTTAGTAAATTCGAAAACTAGACTCTGAATTTAATTTTTGGCCCTAAGATATCTAAGGCTCAGGACAGGATAGGGGGAAGGATGCGAGAAGGTGTCGAACAGGGCCTAAGTTCAAGGTACCATCCCGGCATTTGCCTGGTGTGACCGAGGAAAAACATTGTCAGGAAGAAATTTCAATATTGCTGCTACAAATTCAAGCCTAGAGAGTTCTAACTTTCAGGGAAGATAGTTCATAACCAATTCAAGAGTTCGATCAATGTTGATTTTTTATTTTTGGTTTTCTTCATTGTTGAAATCGCTTTATTGTTGTGAATATTAAAACCTATAACAATGAAACTCTTTCAACAATGAAAAAAAGAGAAAATAAAAAATCGGCATTGATCGAACTCTTGAATTGGTTATGAACTTTCTTCCCTGAAAGTTAGAACTCTCTAGGCTTGAATTTGTAGCAGCAATATTGAAATGTCGTCCAATGATAAAATACATTACACATATACGGAGGTAGTGCTGCCATCTTCTGTTGGAGATCGTTGCTTTACATTAACCTTTAACATTCACACCCAAGTGAAACACTGCAGAATCCCAGGGTGTCACAGCATCTCGGTTGAAAATCACAAATGTAATTCGTTACTCACGACAGTTGCCACTACTTTATTTAAAAATCTCATAAATAAAAAATACACTATTGTGCACACTTAAAGAAAAACTTTTTTTTTTTTTTTTTTTTGCATTTTCCAAAAAAGGACAATGAATTAAAGAGTAACTTAGCACGCAAACTAATAATAATATAATGAAGCAAATGAGAGTGGCAGACAAAAACATCAACGTATAGTTTGCAATGACTCACTATACAACCTAAGTTATTAGAAGTGGTCCGCTAAACATTCTTCCAATTGTCACGACTCAAAAGCAGATACCTTTCTGATTAAATAGACATCTATTGGTCCGATTGAAGCAAGCCAGAGTCAAACCATACGTCTGCACAAGAATGATTATCCAGAACAGTGTTGCGTCACGGTTGTCCACTTAACTCCCAATACACATGTCTCGAGGACCTGGCTAAAGCCGATGAAGTTCGTGCAATGGTTTTAACAACAAAAGACGACGTCCGCCATCCAGTCTCATGCTAGGCGACATCCCACTTCACCAGCACGCTACCTTTCTTTGGATCTCGCCGCATCTACTGGACGGACAAAACTGTGTCTGAAAGATTTCATCAAAGATCACCTTTCGCAAGAACACTTGCAATCCGTGTTCTATTGATACCAGCTCAAAGGAACTTTCTAGAATGGAGCTGTCAACATCGTGGTGGACCCACGTTCAGTAGTATAATGTGTACTGTTCTGGAGAGCATCTACATGATACTATCAATCTGACAGGAAAGAAAGGGATCATTAATAGGCGACTGTTCGATGGTATGGGGCAGCATAATGATCGATGGTCGCAACGGCCTCCAAATCTCTTACCATTCATAGGTATCGAAAAAAGATCCTTAAACGTTATGCTCGTCTTTCGACGGCTAGTCCAGAATTTGTTTTCATAGACAATTATGCTCGTCCACATAGAGCTTCTCTAGTGGAAGAAATTCTGGAAAGTTAGGACTTTGATCGTATGGAATAACCAACCACGTCTCGAACCCTTAACCCTATTGAACCTATATGAGATGCCCTTTGGAAGATATATAGCAGAACACCGCCCTCTTCAAAGAGACCTTGAGGAAATAAAATTCTCTGCCAACTGAACTTCTCAATTCTAAGTCCGAATCACTGTTGGCGGTTTCCATCTCAAAACAGTCAGGTAGACTCAAAATGTGTCTCCTCACCACATCCAATTTTGTTGAAAAAAAATATGGTAGTTTCTCCTATTGGAAACATGAACGGTGCACAAACGATTTTTGCGAGAAAAAAAAAATGCCCGTTTTCCCTTTCCGGTCCGTTCAAAATTGCCTGTCCCCGAGCCGACAGTGAAAAACACGTAAATCGTTATATTTTAAAATGAATGCTGATTCAAAACTATAAAAGCTAGAGACATTTTTTTTTTCATTATGAAGGACATAAATTGTATTGTTATCTAACGTCTTAGGAAAACTGTAATGGTACAGGATGACCAGAAAAAATATTGACAAATTACGCTAAAACTTGGTAACTTTTCGTAACTTCAAGATTTTTCTTACCAAAAAACAGCAACCGATCAAAGTTATAATACCAGTAACCTGGTGTCTTACTTGGTTAGTCCTACCAGTATTTTTTGCTCTGTTCTGGGGTACGACATTTGTCAGCAAAAATGCCAGAAGTGAAGAAATCTGACATTTTCTAACTACAATGTCTAAAAAAAAACCACCCTTAGAAATTCTGAGAATTTTACCACACGATACCCAAATGGTAGGTAGTTCACTGGTAGAAGCGGATTCCCGGATTTCTGCCTTGAATATGTTTTTAATTTTTTTAACTCGGACCATCTTCCGAGATTATCCGAGTTTCACTTACAGCGTTATAACTCGAAAGCTATCTACCCGAATATTACCGTTTATATTTTATTTGTTAGAGCAAGGAACGTACTTTCGAACGAACGTATGTACAACGTACTTTCCAACGCTGTAAACCACGGTTTCGTGTTTTGGATGGGACGCAATTTATGGCGGGAATTGTTGGAAATGAAACTGCAAAAAATCTCTACTTATCTCTTTAAAAAATCCTGGAGGTTGCAACAATGTTTCCCTATAACCAAAAATTACAATGAATATGCTCTGACCCATAAGCAATATATCCTGCAAGTTCGAGGACATTGACTGTGGAACTGAGTTATAAAAAAAATAATACAATCCTAATACAGGAGATCACTTTCGCAATTTGGGAAAGAGGTGACCTAATTGAAAAGACAGTTCCCAGTGAAAAGTTGCTCGATGATGCAAGAGGATAGATCCGCAAATGTGCTACTCATACCTACATCCCAAAAGTCCAGAGAGATGATGTGATAGCTAGGTTGAGAAGTTCTGTGACAGAAAATTCACTGTTGGCTTTACACTTCGATTTTGCAGAAAACTGGAGTGTAATTCTGCCTGATGAAATTCAGAGCTATCATTGGTGCAATGTACAAATCTCGTTATTTACATGTGTAACTTACTTTGGCAGTAAAACACAATCCTTCGTCGTGGTTTCAGATGATATAACACATGACTCAGCACATACTCTCCAATATTCACATGATTTCCAATAAAATCGAAAACCAAAATGTTTTCAAATTTGAAACATTAGTTTATATTTCTGATGGAGTCGCAGGACATTTCAAAAATAGGACCAGCTGACAAAAGGAGAGAGTAAGATTGAAAGGAGGTGGGTGTTCACAGCTACAGGCCATGGCTAAAGTGCCTGTGATGACATAGGAGGATTGTGTAAACATTCTGCAACAAAATTCAATCTCCAGAAAGAACATACCGAAGCCACTCGAGATGGAGCTTCCTTTGTTGGAACTGTGTTTTCTCTTGTCCCAAACATAAAGCTTCTACACTTGCCAGATAGTGAAATAAGATCCTTTACAATCAGTAACGGTGAGGAATGGGGTAAAGGAAAACCTGTGGTTGGGATACGGCCAAGTCATTACTGGGTGGTCCAACAAAATGAATCCAGTGTAGCTAGAACAGTTCAACAGCCTCTTTATAAGGTTCGCATGGCGAAGCAGTAAGAAACTCATTCAGTGCGTGATTTGCAAGTAGGGAAATTTGTTGCTTGTGTTTATGATAATAATTGGAGGATGGCACAAGTTACAGCAATTTCTAGGGCGCTTGATGACATAATACTATTATTCATGCATTCTCATGGTCCAGCAAGAGGTTTACAGTGGCGTGAGGAAAGTGGCAGAGGGGGGGACGTGTGTCTAGTGCTTACAAAGAATGTTTCTCTCAAGGTGAAGCCTCCTGTACCTACTGATCATTCCGCTCGATTTCATAAATTGGAAGAGAGAGAACTTTCTGTCGTCCGGGAGCTGTACTCATTTAAATAATTTGAAGAATGTATTTGTCATTATATATATTTTCTTATTTTTATGATAGTGAATGTTTACGTTGAGGAACAAATTAAAAATTCATTGAAATGACACATATGTAACTTTTTCGAATCATGAATGCTTGCTGATAATAGATATGTATTAACATAACAGTGTCAAATAACTGCAGCATCACCCAAAGAAGGTTGAGTAGTCAACAGCTGTTCTAATTCTGAGTATTAATTTTCACCCATTTCAAGTTCTTTTTTTTTTTTTCAAATGACACCGAATAAATTTCCTTCCGCACATAGTTGAGCAACTCCACTTATATAATCTGCAAGCGTGGTCGATGCCCGAGAAACACTCATAAATCTTTTCGATCGGTCAATTAGAGAGGTGTATAGACGTGACTATTTCAGGATATGGCGGGAAATTCACATATGTACAAGATTAGGATTGTACTATTTTTATTATAATTATTACACGCTTTATATTAACTTGCTCTGTAATCATCTCTGGTACAAATCTTGTAATTGATATTTAACTCACTTTACATCATCCGATTTCGTTGAAATTTTGTACACTTGCTTGCTTCCGATGACAATATAATACTGAATCATTAGATATACGGCAGAATAATCCAGTTAACTGTAATTAATTAATTAAACAATTGAAAATTTCCTTAAATGTACGCAATGCCGCATCTACTGTGTGAAGTTTGGGTTGCCCATCTCGCAGAGAGTTTAATATTCATCTATTATACATACAAAAATTAATTAAAAAGGATTTGTTTTAGAAAAACACACTTCTTTAAGATGAACTAAAAGTAAAAGATAATAATTGAATTACTCTTATGAATCGGAAAATAAAAGCGTGGGTG
>JAGDQP010055337.1:0-13160 GCA_022664845.1 Lepisma saccharinum
TCTCACTGATAAAATATGAAATAAATGTTTAATTACTATTAAATGAAGTTGAACAATACGTACTCTTACATTTTCAGATATGTGTAAAACATAAATCTCAATATTTTCTCTAGTACGTATGTTATAGTTATTCGTCAGGTAAGTTCACTGTGGTTTCTGTGGCTGTTTTAAGCGTAGCTGATTGACTATTTCTTTTACGTGTCTCAAATAAGGGAATTTTACCTACCTACGCTTATTTGACCTACCTACCTGCCTGCCGACCGACAGTATTAGGTAAACATTTTGTTCGTGGACTATAACGATAAAAAATGTGTGTTTAAAGAAAGATAATGATGAACGTCGGTGTCCTAATATTTGGCATGCATACAATATATAAAGACAGTAACAGTGGCGTAAATAGGGTGCTACGTAATCTTTATATTGACAAGTGCGGTAGAGCATATTTGGTATAGCTTATTATAATTATGTTTCAATGCCTGGATACGTTAACATATATTCATATAGATCAGTTAATTCTCTTCTTAAATTGAACTACCTACATTCAGTTAAGACAGTTATGTTGTCAATACTACAATCTACATAAGAACTCTAGAAAGAATCTCATGAAGATTACTATTTTATTATTTGCGGTAGTTAAGATTATTAGAGTGAATTAGCACTTAATAACTTGGCAAAAATTCATAAATCACATTTACAGAAAGTAACATTTATTACATATGGTTTTATACTTTTCACAGCAAAAGACTTTGATTTTACATTTCCCTTTTTTATATTTCGTGATTTCATTTACATATCTTCTATCTCATTTTTTCTTAAAATCTGGCACTTCTGCTTCATTACTTTTTAGCGAATCTTTTTTATTGTTGTTATGGTTATCGCCCTTTAACAACATATTGCAAGTTGTTCCCAACTTGGAACCCTACGCAATCCCCCTGTTTACAGTAGAAAATTGTGGTGGTGATAAGCTACTACAATTTTTGGACACATTATCGTAAATATAACATTTTTGTAGAAAATGGTATAATTCATATCATCATCATGTAGTCCTTCTATAGCAGTATCTTATGGATTGTAAAGTTCATTAACATAAACTCAAAAATTATAATACATTAATTCACTGTCAATCATCTTTCATATTGCTTATGAGTCACCATATAAAACTACATAAGACATACGAAAGTTAGAAGTTGACTCATTACTACAATTATATTGTTTCTTCTGCTGTTGTTTTCTCTTCCTTGCTAAGTTCCGAGCTATTCTCGAATTTAGACCTCTTTTACGGCCTGTGCCATTTTTGTTTTGTTCAGTCTTGTTTATTTTTTTAAGGATTCTTGGTAGTCAAATATAGTTCTTGAATAAACTGGATTTTCATCATTTGTAAAGTCTGTTTCAGCTGGGAATGCATTTGTTGTGATGGCGCTAGTATCACCGAAACGTTCGTGTTTACAGAGACGACTCGTTCTCCGAACATGTGTTGCCAATGTAGAATGTGATTCGAAGACTATACCAGGTCTTTATGAATTAGAGAAAGTGTAAGGGAAGGACAAGATACCTGTCATTTGATTTTCTATTAAAGAAAGGAATGTGCAAGAGACTAGATTTTTCGTATTTTAATGGAAGATGGATTACGCAACGTACGTCAGATACTGGTCTCATTGGTCTCAGAAGGGTAGCGGGAAGTCTGTATCTAATGTAATATATTGTGTCGGACATTGTCCATTGTCGTTCTTTTAAGGTAATTGCACGACGTTTTCAGTGTAACCGAAATATGACTAGTTTGAATCTCGTTCACGCCAATTGAAGAGAAAACACAAAGTATAATCACAACCGAGCTATCGTAGCTCAGTGGCAGAACGTTGGCTTTGCATTCGGGAGGTCATGTGATGAATCCCAGCGGCCGACCATGCTGACAGATTTGTCCAGGGTTTTTCTTGTCACAGAAGGCCCTTCTCCCGGCCTGAGCCTTAGATGCCTGAAGGCCATAAATTAAAAGAAATAAAATTGAACAGTCACAAAAAATTACCGGCTAAGGATGTAATACTTCCAAAGCGGTGTAATCTCCTTAACGTAAAGAGAATGAGAACTCGGAGTGGCCGAGAGGTTAGCAGACTCGCTTTCTATGCGCATGGTCACGGGTTTAATTCCTGCTGGAGTCCTTTGTTAGGAGTGGTTCGGAGCCTACTTTACCAAAAACCGGGTGTCAATCCTTAGAAGCTCTTTTAGGAAGTTAATAACAAATCAATAAATTTATTGAAAATTATGGCTGTGCAATTCCCCGAAATAATATTCCTACCAAGATCTGCAATATACAATACATTCCCAGAGCATTAAATACATGTTTTATTCTTGCTATGCGTAGTAGGCAAGGAGGGAAACGTTGCTTTTATTACGGCACTATTCTTGCAGTCATTTGGTGGGAAGTGATTGAAAGAGTAAATCGGAGCAGGATGGTTGGTCTGAGATTTTAATTCCTTTACCATCTGAAGAATGGCTTCATTTTTACGAAAGAGTCTCAAACATCAAATCCACCAATCGGTGGGTGTTATCCGTTTAAATCGTCGAGCACATACCTCACTTTTAAAATGTTTACTGTTAAAAAATCTATTGAAGCCCTGCAAAATTCTACTCAGCCCCCCCCCCCCCCCCCAAAACTTTGTTTTGGGCTTTCTTTCCCCGAAAGGAAATTAGTTTCTGATGACTGGTTTACAGAATGAAGTTAAATGCTTTTTCTTCTGCTGGTTAACCCGAACCAAAAGATAACTGACTTCGTGTTTCTCTACCACTACTTTATGCCCATTTTTTAGTTTGTTGTCATTTTGTGTGGTGTGTCTATTCTCTCTCCTTGTTTTCTTTAATCTCCGAAGCAATCGGTTGCGAGACGGGAGTATTCACAGTTCGTGAAAACAGATACTTCAATACTATTTTCACAATTAATTTCTCAACACTGGCCAAGACTTTTACCGTAATGTTTGTATTCCCGTTCAAATTATGTTTTTATTATTATTATTATATTCTCTCTCCTTGTTTTCTTTAATCTCCGAAGCAATCGGCGGCGAGACGGGAGTATTCACAGTTCGTGAAAACAGATACTTCATGCTCTTTTCACAATTAGTTTCTCAACACTTTGGCCAAGACTTTTACCGTAATGTTCGTATTCCCTTTCAAATTATGTTTATTATTTTTATTATGTAATATTTATTAGAGTGTTATGAACAGCTACAGGTATTACTGGTTGCAAATATAGCACTGGTCAAGAAATATAATAAACAATACATACATGAATTACAGTACAAGTACAGAACAATTAAAACAAAATCACAAAGTTGACAAAAAATAAACCATCATAAATAATAATAATAGTTGTTATCCGTTCGTAGCTGGGCGATTAATCAGATAATATTGAAACCTACATAACAAAGAGCTTCAGGCCTTGAATTCACACGAAACTTCTTGAGTTTCGTGTGAATTCATTCGGGTGAGCTACATTCACCATTCGACTGGCGTGTCTGTTGTCTGTGTCCGTGTTTGCTTATATGTTAGTTCGCGGTTTGACCATCTGCATTCAGATGTGAAAAGAGCTTTAACAATAACATCATGGTATTTTGCTGTAGGTACATCAGCTTTGCAATATTCAAAACATCATGTTCGATTGCAAGAACATTCTTTACAGTTTCTCAATCTATGTCCTTCCTTGTCTGTTCTTGCATTACTTGAACTACATCGTTCACTTTAATAGATGTGTTTTCCTTCACAATAACAGTGTTATCCTTAACATCTGTTTTGTCCTTCGTACATGATATACAAGTTATATGTACATCATGATACTGCAGAGTAAGAAGTAGTTGTCTATTGTCCATAGAGATTTTATCAAAATATTCTGTCCTAGATAAACTGGTAAAATGAATTGTATGGGCGGTAACAGCATTATGGCCTGTCCTAGAATTAGACCATGTGGACAATCTTGTAATACAAATACATCCAATGGAACCATAAATTTATTTTGAACATCGACACTTATATTCAGCTTACCCTTAATCTTTTTTATTTCTGTGCCATCAATAGTTTTTATGCTTAGGTATTCAGCCCCAGTAAACATCTTAGCTTAGCTGATGGATATTTGGCTGTAATTTTTAGGAAGAATTCATGTCTTAATATTGAACAAGTCGTTCCTGCATGAGCAGAGCTGTTGCATCAATTCCAGTAATTGTAACATTAATAGTTTTGAATAGAAACTTGTTTTTCTCCCCCGCAATCGATTTCTATACCGCTTTGTTGTACATCTATATTTGCTCGCTGTCGTGTGTCTTCTCTATTTATTCTCACATTATCATAAGGATATATTCCGTTCTCGTCTCGACTCCGTTCCATCTCCTGATGTTTTCTAAAACTTCTTGAGATCTTCGATTTACTCTCTGCGATTCCTCATTACAAGAATGTTCTACTTTCTCCATCATACATATACGATTGATTATCCCTTCTATCATTAGATGTAGATGGAATCTCACGTCTTACCATTGCATACCTCCTATTTTGTTGTCTTCTCTGGTCATTATTAATGGTCTTCCCTTCATTCTCCTATTGGTCCTTGAATAATATATATTATTTGTTACTTCTCGTTTCTCTCTATTTCGTATATTTTCTTCTTGTGTCGGCCTTGTTCATTTCTTATCAGAACAAAGTTATCAAACTTCTCTATACTTGTCAATAGATCTTGTAGATTACTGCAATTAGAAAAGATCAAGTCTCTTTGAAGTCTAGCCGGTAACATTTATATGGTTATTTTAAGAAATATTCTCATCAATAGTGGAGAACTGTGTAATTAACTCTTGGATCTTCTCGGAATAGCTTGACACACCTTGCCAATATATTCTTTTGTTTTTTAATTCCTTCTTTCTGACTTTTAATTTCTCCTCCCTTCCATATATATCGAAAAACAAGCTACAGAAGTCAGAATAAGTTTTGACTGTACTCCTATTGAGCCAAAGAACACATTTGGCGGGTCTTACCATAGCTCTGTGTACAGCACTTAGGATCTCTAATTTGTTTAGGCCCACGGGAGGGGGGAGCTGCTGCGCCCCCAAAGGGAAGGTTTGCCCCATTTGTTGTAACCTACTCTTGACCATACACCTTCATACAAAATTTCGTTTCATTAGTTTCAGTGGTTTGGAAAATGGGTTTTTGGGCGGCCATTTTGGATCCAAGTTGACAACTTCTTGCACGTTTTCTTATATTATTGCGACCTATTTCTGATGGTACACCTTCAGGTAAAATTTCATTTATCTAGCTCAAACGCTGTGGAAAATGGGTTTTCGGGCGGCCATTTTGATTCCAAGATGGAGACTTTTCCAAAATGTTGTAATATTTTCCTAAACTACTTGTCATAGTGCACCTTCCTGCCAAATTTCGTATTTCTAGCTCAAACGGTGTCGAAAATGGATTTTTATGTCCGCCATTTTGGATCCAAGAGGGCGTTTTTGGATACATTGTGTAATATTTTAATAACCTACAGGCGATACCTCCATACCAAATTTCATTACATTAGCCCCAAGCGTTTAGGGTGTTTTTTCTATACAACAATGGCTTTGGCGGTCATTTTGGATCCAAGTTGGCGACTTTCTTAACATCTTTTAATATTTTCCTAAACTGCTCGTGATAATACATCTTGATGCCAAATTTCGTATCTCCAGCTCAAACAGTGTGGAAAATGAATTTTTGGTCCGCCATTTTGGATCCAAGATGGCGTCTTTATATACATTGTGTAATATTTTTATAATTTACTAGTGGCAATGTACCTTCGTACCAAATTTCATTTCCGTACCCTTAGCCATTTAGACTGTGTATTCTATACAACAGTGGGTTTGGCGGCCATTTTGGATTCAAGATGGCGACTTTTAGAAAATTTGAAATTTTTTTCGTAACCTACTAATGATAATGTACCTTCATACCAAATTTCATTTCAGTAGCCCCAGCCGGTTAAGCTCCTCCCTCTTCTATACAACAATGGGTTTGGCGGCCATTTTGGATCCAAGGTGGCGACTTTTTCAAAATGTCGGATTTCCCCCTATACCTACTCACGGTCCTACACCTTCATACCAAATTTGGTGTTTCTAGCTCCTTGGCCTGTGAATTTTGATGATCAGCCAGTGAGTGACCATGCGGCTATATAGTATACGGACTCGCTTTACTTCGCTGGTGGCGAAGACCCAGACCCCTGTGAGAGCTGCGGGTTTTAATGGGCTGCCATTTTTCATTAAAGATGGCGACTTTTTAACGTTCTATTTTATTGTCGTGACTTACTTGTGAAGGTACACCTTCAAATAAAATTTCATTTCTGTAGCTCAAACGGTGTGCCAAATGATTTTTGGGCGACTATTTTGGATCCAAGATGGCGAATTCCCCAAAATTTTGTAATATTTTCGTAAACTACTAGTTATGATACACCTTTATGCAAAATTTCGTATCTCTAGTTCAAATGGTGTGGAAAATAGATATTTAGGTCTGCCATTTTGGATGCAAGATGGCGTCTTTGGATACATCAGATAACATTTTCGTAACCTAATAGCGATAATGTACCTTTATATAAAATTTTATCTCGCTAGCCCCAACGGTTTAGGGTCACTATAATTTACAACAATAGGTTTGGCGGCCATTTTGGAACCAAGTTGGCGACTTCTTCAACATTTTGTAATAATTTTTCTAAATTACTCGACATAGTACACCTTCATACCAAATTTCGTATTTCTAGCTCAAACGGTGCTGAAAATGCATTTTTAAAGTCCGCTATTTTGTATGCAAGATGGCGTCTTTGAATACTTCTCGTAATATTTTCGTAGCCTCCATACCAAATTTTATTTCAATAACCTCATCCGTTTAGGCTGTGTATTCTATGCAACAAAGGGTTTGGCGACCATTTTGGATTAAATATGGCGTCTTTTTTAACGTTATATTGTAATGGTACACATTCATGTAAAATTTCATTTTTCCAGCTTAAACGGTGTGGGTATTTGGGCGGCCATTTTGGATCCAACATGGCGACTTTCCCAAAATTTTGTAATATTTTCCTAAATTACTTGTAATGATACACCTTTATGCCAAATTTCGTATCTCTAGCTCAAACGGTGTGGAAAATGTTTTTTTAGGTCCGCCATTTTGGATACAAGATGGCGTCTTTGGATACATCAAGTAACATTTCCGTAACCTAATAGCAATGTACCTTTATACCAAATTTGATGTTTCTAGCTGCAGCCGCTTAGGCTGTGTATTCTATACAATAGGTTTGGCCGCCATTTTGGATCCAAGATTGCGACTTCCCCAAAATTTCGTAATATTTTCGTAAATTGCTAGTTATGATACACCTTCATAACAAATTTTGTATCTCTAGCTCAAACGGTGAGGAAAATTCATTTTTAAGGTTCGCCATTTTGTATTCAAGATTGCGTCTTTCAATACTTCAGATAACATTTTCTTAACCTACTTGTGATGTTGTACCTCCACACCAATTTTCATTTCAATAGCCCCAGCCGTTTAGGCTCCCTATTGTATACAACAATGGGGTTCGGCGGCCATTTTGGATCCAAGATGGCGACTTTTCCAAAATGTCGGATTTTCACCTACTCATGTTCCTACACCTACATGCCAGATTTTGTCTTTCTAGCTCCAGTAGTTTGGCCTGTGAATTTATATGGATGAGTGAGTGAATCTGAATCATCAGTGAGTGAGTGAATCAGTGTCCATGGGGCTATAGTATATGGATTTCTTTTTCATATCATGTATTCTCTCTACAAGAATCTAATTTTCTTGCATTTGTTTCTGATAGCTTTGATCTAAGTTGTCTAAGCGTACACAACAATTGCACTACACTGTTCATCTACTTTCAAACGAGTCGGTTTACAGAGTTCTTCTATTTCGTTAATTAGCCGAGAAATATCGGCTAATTTATTACGTATAGTTTTTTCCTGCTCTGCGAATAGTATCCTTTGAGCTTCGAGGAATTCTTCCTTCTGAGCATCAACTAGTGCTAAGAATTCCGTCTTTTTTTCATGTAAGATCTGACTAGGATTTACTTGGCGCCGATACAATGTTTGGATCTCCTTTCGCATTTCAGCACAGATGTTCTGATTTGTTACTTCAGTATTACTACTATGCTTATTGTCATCATTTAAAGATACTTTTGGATCTCCATTCTCGGTTTGCTTACTCGGCGTATTCTCAACTACCACCGTATTCTCTGGTTTCTCATTCGTCTATTTACTGCGTCATCACCATTGGCTACATTACTCGTGCTAACATTTAGATTAATATTCAATTCATTCATGGAATTCATTTTGCTTGCTTATAGAGTATTCTGTATTCAAAAATGCATATAAACTTACTTCACGTGGTATACGAATTAAACTCCACGCTGGGCGCCATTTATATATTACGTACTCTTTATATTGACAAGTGCGGTAGAGCATATTTGGTATAGCGTTTTATAATTATGTTTCAGTGCCTGGCTACGTAACAATATATTGGTGTAGATTAGTTAATTCTCTTTTTAAATTGAACTACCTACATTCAGTTAGGACAGTTATGTTGTCGATACTACAATCTACATAAGAACTCTCTAGAAAGAATCTCTGGAAAGAAGATTACTATTTTATTATCTGCGGTAGTTAAGATTATTACACTGCAAAAAATAGTTATGTTAATTCAACTCAATTTTAACACAGGGCAGTGGTTCCAGCGTGAATACCACTTTTCGTGGTTAATTCAACACAGAACCCCCCCCCCGTGTTAGCGTTTAACAGAGGGGGGGGGGTTACGTGTTTAACACACAACCGGTGTTAAATTCGGGCCTGTGTTAATTTTAATGGTGTTGATTCGGCACGGTGTCGGCCGTTAGTGTGGGGGGAAAAGTGTGCTGTGTTACTTCTAGTGGTGTTAACACGAACAAAGTAACACAGTGTGTACAGTGTTGATAATGTTGTGTTAATGTTACAGAACAGTAACACAGCGCTTGCGTTATTTGACCATCATTTTCTTGTTATTACTACACCTTTACTCTGTCACTATTCAAGGCCAAGGCCATGTAGGTAACACCACTTTGGTGTCATTTCAACACACCCTCTGTGTTAAAATTCAAGGTCAGGCCACTTGATTAACACCACTCTTGGTGTTATTTTAACACCGTGTTGGAAAATTTTTTGGTGTGCATGATTTTGCACGAATATTACTACGGTGTTGTACTTTTCACGTGTATAGTAAATGGTTGTACATTACTATTGATGTACTTCATGCACTATCGTGGTCAGGAATAAATGACCATTTGTACAATTTCTTTTCCGAATACATTTGGAATGGATACACCGGATTGAGTACAGTCTTCTACAGAAAGAGTGAATTTTTACCACACTATAGAAAATCATATTCAAATCGGTGTACTCATTCCAAACGTATTTGTAAAAGAAATTGTACAAATGGTTATTTATTCATGACCATGATAGTGCATTCAGTACATCAGTAGAAAAATACAACCATTTATACTATACATGTAAACATTACAACAGTGTAATAATATTATCGTGTTCATACTATTAACGTGGTGGATTGAAATTGAAAACGGATTGAAACTATATACGGAACTACTATTTTAGCGCTCCTTGCTAGTGCTACCGTGCATTTTCCCTTTTTCGAAAATTATTGAAAGGCGAAAGACAGTATCAAAATCTTCAAAAGTAGGCGCCATAGTGGTCTGGAAACTCCATAATATGACGTGCTAGTGTTTTAGAGAATTCTTGTATGGCTGAGATATTTGAAAGCCTAGCCTATGACGTCATAATTTGCGGGCTCTCAAATTGCTCTGCTGAAAATAAATAATCTAAAAAATTTCCTTCATAACGGAGATCCATCAACACCATCGCGCCTACTTCTCAAAATTGTGATATTGTGTCGTCTTCCCACTATATTCAAAAATCGAAAAATGACCGGGGCGAGCCCTAAAAATGCCTAGACCCGCCATGGATAAGGAATGACATCCCTCGGCTAAAACTCAAGGCGAGAGTTGAGTATTATTCGATACAGTTCTCCACGTGCTACCATTAGATCTGAGTACTCTTTTTCGACTTCTGTACCCACCGTCTGTGGTGATTTGGTCAATGCTGAGGATTGGAAGGTATGCAGGTTCGGGCAACTTGCACGGTATGAATTTGATTCACTAGACGAATGTCATGATGGTATCTCACCATACGCTCTGGCTGCTAACTTCCCAACCGTTGCTCTTAAAAAGTGTTCGCGGAGGACTGTCATTTCCTTAGACGTGATTGACGTACACCGCACAGAGATGTTTGCTACTTCAGCACGAAAAAAAAACAAAAACTTTGATACTTGATCGACCTCGTTGCGAACATCTTGTTTATTAACCTTTAAAAAAAGTGGACTTTTGGAACACTTAAACAACATAGCAGTTTACGTAAAGAGAAACACACGAAAGTTTAAATTTCAACAAAGTAGGAATACATGTTTGTAAAACTATATTCTGCATTCCAAATCAAGGGAGCAGGGAAATTGGGTTATAGTCCTTAGACTTACACCACAAACATTTCACACCACAACTTATGTTTCCGAATTCCACAGATCGAGTTTAGGGCCTTAGAAAATAGCAAGCTAACGTGTACACTGGTAATGCAAACAACTGTCATTATGACTCAGCTGTAAAATACGTTACTGAAATCATACACAGCAATGAAAAAAATTACTTCTCAGTCCCTAAATCCTGCTTACGTTTAATTATATTATGAATTGATGGAATATTAAGGAGTACACTATCATGTTTTCACATCGACATCAATTTATTATTGTCTACAATATAACGTTTCAATCGAAACTGATGAAATGCAAAATATTTAAAAGTAACGAACAGCTATTGAACAAAAAAGGTTACAAATTTACATATAAACAAAATGGACACTAAGAATATGCAAATTTTATTCAGTTTCCTTCATACAATCTCCAGAGGTTTTTTTTTAATTTTTTTTCTTTTCTGTTTTCATATTTCACAAACACGACGAAAGAACTGAACATAAGAGAGCAGGTAAATTATTATTGTTAAAGAATAATTTCATAAACAAAAATGATTTTTGTTTTGTGACAACAAAGTTTAATACTATGATTCTTTAGTAACTCTAAAAGCATATTTAATGAATCTGTAGTAACTCTAAAATCACTTTCGTCAACGACGTAAGGAATCCATCTCATCTGCTGTGTTTGATAAAATATACAAAGTAGACATTAATGTGTTAGACGAACGTACAAAGATAATTCATGACTACGATGAAATTTCATAATTCAACTTTGGTAGCTGCACTCATACTAGGGTTATTCGATTGCAAGTAGTCCAGCTCGGGTAAATTTTCTTAATGTTTGGTGTGCGAGTTCACACTGGTAGTTCAAAACCACAGTTGTTTTCTTTCCTGTTTCACTTCGATCGGCTTGGCGACCTTATTTTTGTCACGGTGTTCACTAAATTCTCAATATGCAGGCATTTACGAAAACCTCAGTTTCTCAGCCCAAATAAGTCGTAGCTTCTTAGAGTTACAAAAAGAGTTACATCAACCCAAACACATTTTCAAACCATAGATTGAATTCCTTCTACATAGAAAGTGATTTTGAAAATGTAAATTTTTTCCATAGTCCAATAGCATTTCGGAAGCCACATTAGAGTTACAACATGGACTGAATCGCTGTAGCTCAGTGGTAGAGCGTTGGCGTAGCATTCGGGAGGTTGTGGGTTCGATCCCAGCGGTCGACTATCCTGACTGAGGCTTTCCAGGGTTTTCCCTCAGTCACACCAGGCAAATACCGGGATGGCACCTTCAACACAGGCCCTGGCCGATACCTTCCCGAATCATTTCCTCTCCCCTATCCTGGCCTGAGCCTTAGATGCCTAAAGGCCATAAATAAAATTCAGATTCAGAGATACAACATGAAGCAGTAGGGGATCCATGTTGCCACTTACAACTAGCCTATAGTATACTGAATCCAATAGTTTTTAATCCAAGAATCTTGGACTTAGAAGCTGAGTTTTCCGTAAATGCCTGTATACTTTGAATTTGGTGCGCACCATGACACAAATAAATAAAATGGTCGAGCAACCAGATATTCAGTAATTTACGCATTACACCCAACAATAGTAAGTGCAAGTAACTTAAAAGTAAGTGGGAAACTAATCCTATAGGGAAGACAGAAAGAGAGGATGTCCCAGTATACTGTTCTGGATAAGAATTTTCCCTAAATGAGGAATCAGTTCGCAAAGGAGTATTCACATCTGGTTGATAATAATCACCTTCAGTATAGCATTTCTCAAAGCAAAGTAACTATTATGTGGTTTTACGCATGTAAAACAAACAAACAAACAACCCCCCCCACACACACACACACACACAAAAACGAGCTGGTGCGTCACATATAAAAGCACACTTTTCGTCGCGAGTATAATACTGTACGCCATTAACTGCAAGACCGTCATTTACAAGAGCCTGAACTCTAAAACAAAATCAGCTAAATAACTCTTCAACGTCTGTTGGCTTACACTTCCAAATTTCTCACACATTCAAAAACACAATATTTATCTTTCACAATGCTTTCCAATTCGGTACTAATATTTCTGATAATTTCATTGTTTGTATGATGCGAAAACGTATTCACAACATTCACAACAACTTCATATACTTCTTTAGTCCACTGACGTAAAAACACTACTTTCTTTTAGGCATTTTTACATTGTGACTTAGGTGATTGGTTTTCCTGTGAAAGAAAGAAAATTTTTATCTATACTAAGACAAAGCAGCACAGATGATATATTCAACGATAAACATTACGATATATTATTTATAACATTCAGAAGAGAAAATTAAGAATAAAATGAAAAAGGCTTGCCTTCAGGTAGTGAAGTACAGAGCCGCCGTAGCTCAGTGGTAGAGCGTTGGCGTAGCATTCGAGAGGTCGTGGGTTTCTCCAGGGTTTTCCTCAGTCACACCAGGAACATGCCAAGACCTTCAACACAAGCCCTGGCCGATACCTTCCCGAATCCTTTCCCCTCCTCTATCCCGGCCTGAGCCTTAGATGCCTAAAGGCCATAAATAAAATTCAAATTCAGGCAGTGAAACCCTGCTGATCACAAC
>JAGDQP010055340.1:0-13160 GCA_022664845.1 Lepisma saccharinum
AATATTATGGCACCGTAAGCCTACAGGCGTAGACAAAATGCGTTGTTTTGTTTGTTCTTTATCGTTTGAATATTAGAAGCAGGAAATATTAATTGCTATCAATAACATGAAACAAGATATACATATTTCAATTCTTCCTTTTTTATTTATTGTGAGAAATTACGAAGAAAAGAAAAACTTTGGGGACATGTATATGCTTCTATGATTACATTGCTCTATCTCTTTTTTTATGTTTATGAGGAAAGAGACAGTAGTGAGTAACAGTGCAGATTTGATAATTATTTCTTATTCGGCGTTTGGAGGTTCAGTCGGGGAGCCAGCGGGACCCCACGTGAACCATTCCCCCTGATCCATCGGATACATTGTTTTATTCTTTAGGGTATAAATAAAATTTATAGCGACGTTTCCGAAAAAGAAAACTGGTTTTAGACCATAATGGAGGTATTTTGGGTCAAAAATTGGCCAATAGGCTATTTTTCATAACTATTACACGCTTTTTATTAACTTACTCTGTAATCATGTTTCATCTCTGGTACAAATCTTACAACGTTAATTTAACTCCTTTCCCTACGTCATACAATGATGAAATTTTGTACAGCGACGTAAGTCGGGTGACAATACAACATTCCATTGTTACTTTCATATATCATATTTCTATATATGTATATATTTTTAAAACATATTCTAATATTTTGTTATTACAGATTTCTTTATCCTAAAATAAATGCTAGCCTGCACCGCGACTGGGGTTGGTTGGTTGCAGAACACTTTAGGATTTGGGCCACAAAATATTAGCTGGAGAAAAGGTATGAACACCTAAATAACCCGAAAAGAATAAAACATTAAAAAAGGATTTTTAAAAAATACATTGAAAAAGGATTTTAAAAAACACATTTTTTAAGCAAAGAAAAATGGACTGAAAAGTAAAAAAATAATAAATTTATGAATCGGAAAATAAAACCGTCGGTGCTCTTAGATATTGCAATGGAAATTGGATTAGTGTGTTACTGTGTCAACAGAATCAAAACAAATAATCACAACAAACACAAAGGCACACATAATTATGAAAGGCACACATAATCAGTTTATGAAGAAAACGACGCAGATTCCAAGCGGTGAAGCTTGGAAGTGAGGTAATCACGCCTACAAGAAAGGCCTATAAGAGGCCAACCTGATACCCTGACCTCATAAATAGGGACGCTTGCGCGCCCAGAGGGTGTTGGCTCAGTGGAGTGTGAGACCCTTAGTGATAAGTTCTGCCAGGAAGGAGTAAGCTTGAGTGTGTATATGCAGCTGAGGGAGGAGACACCGGAACACCGATCCAATGGAGATCAGCCCAGGCTGGAAACTGCAAGTGAGGAGAACGAAGAAGGGTAAGTACAGAACTATCACTTTCACAGATACTTCTTGTAATGTAATCGATGTCAATCCCAGTTTAGATGTAAAATCAAGTTCTATTTCAGGATCCATCCCAGATTCTTTTTCAGATGCCAAAGAGATGTTGCTTTCGCCCTTGGGTTCCAATCACAGAGCCAGGACAACCTCAGCAAGCCCTGTAATGATAATAATGACAGAAATATCATTTCAGCACATGAATCAGATTTAGAGCTCGTCAGTGACGGTGATATGGAGCCCCAATGCACTGACGCGTTGATGCAGGGAGGTGCTGGCGCGCTTGAGACTGCTGCCCCCACCCCCACCCCATCCAAGTATTCCACTGACAAACCTCAACCTGTAAATCCTGATCAGAGCTTGGGTAAGGCTCCTCAACCTTCTCCCAAATCTTACACACAAGCCCTTAAAAGTCCTTCCAAAATAAACCCTGATCCACTAGTAAATTTCCGCTCCACCCTGGAAGCCAAACCTACCTCTGCTTCACAGAAAATCAGATACCCACTAATCCATGTCACCAATCTAAAAACCTATATGTAGATCTCAAAATGCTACGCCAGCATCTCTTGTAGCGTTGTGCAGGGGAGCGGATACCGTGTCTCTGCCCTTGACGAGAATACGTCTACCGGTATTCTCTAAATGCTGCATAACACTAAAGATGTTGAATATTTCTATCGTTCTCTTAAATCTGACAGACTGATCAAGCGCATAATCCGTGGTTTACCACATGAACTAACTTGCGAAGAAGTTGAGACTCTTTTTAAAAGCAAAACTAAATAATCAGAATATTTCAGTCAGCCAACTAAATAAAAGAGATAATGCAGGGAACAAAGTGCCGATGCCCCTGTTACTGGGCAGACTTCCTTCTGTAGAGTGTAAGGAGGCACTAGACAGGGTTAGATTCATTTACCGGATTAAGGTACACTCTGAGGACTACGTCTACTCAGAGGTAGTCTCTCAATGTCATAAGTGTCAACACTGGGGAACTCATGTCAACTCAAAATGCCACATGAAACCGCGGTGTGTCAAATGTGCCTCCTTCCACCCTACGAAGGACTGTAGGAAGACAAAAGACACACCTCCTACGTGCTGCAATTGCGGGAAGGTGGGACATCCTGCTAATTACAAAGGCTGCAAAGTCTACAGACAAGTCCTCGAATCTAGAAACAAAACCCGTAAGATCAACAGTGTTGCAAGTCACCCTGACGGACGCCCCAGACGAAAACCTGTCAACCCACCTCCGCCTTCTCGGCAACCTACTACCCCGCGTCTCCACCCAGACAACAAATCCCAACCCCGCTCCCTCGACAATCGAAGATTCCGACTTCCCCATCCAGACAAACCAAAGACCCGGTCTTGAACCTGTCTCCGCCTGCTCGGCAGGAACCCTCTCCCTATCCTTCCCAACCTACACAAAAACCTGGACCTTCCTTCCTGGAACCTATATCTTCCAGCTCACCTCCTCTTTCTCCCGTGACAAGACGAAGGCGACGCACAAACACCCACGTAACGCCACCTTCTCAGACTCAGATGACGAAATACGAGCTCGTGAACTTGCAGAAGCTTATGAGTGCAACGTAAAAGCAGTTGCAGAGGTATCCAAACATGTTCAGAATAAACAGGACAATCAGGTTAATAATAGTAAAGTACAAACTCAAACTAAAGCTACAGAATGTAATCTTCTACAAGTTTCAGAGTCAGCCCCAGGTATTGCTGCTAATTTTAATAACATATCCGTTGTTTTGCAGGAATTAAACAAAAGTAAATTTACTCTGAGAGATTAGAACAAATATTTGCATAAAATTTTACAACTGTATAAGCAAACTAAACTCCCCGTTTTCATTGACCTGATGAAATTTCTAATTAATCTGATGTGTTCTTATGGTGCATAATAATAATTGCAATTGCAATATTAACATTAAGATGCTTGCCTTGAACTGTGATGTGATTTCAGGAAAAATCACAGAGCTGTCAGACTATATACACAAAGAAGAAGTAGTAATTGCATTCATTGGGGAAACTAAACTCACTCCTAGTAAAAAACTGTATACACCTGGCTATGTTTGTCATCGAAATGATAGGAAGGATGTGGGAACTGGTCAGGGTACCTTAATGCTAGTCAGATCTAATGTTAAACATCAATTGGTTCATCTCCCAGACTTCAGGCACTGGAGGCGACAGCAATGAAAATATTTAATGATCGAAAACCACTTACTCTAGGTGGACCGAATCAATCTCCTTCCAAATGGATAGTTACTGCTGACCTCGATGCTCTTGCGACTAGGTGGGGCTATTCTTCTGGCGGGAGAATTCAATGGTAAACACCCGTATTTCTGTAGTATATACACCAATAAAAATGGTAGGCTCATGTATGATTACATATCAACGTCCAGATGGTAGGTACTAAGTCAGTTTAACCAAACCTACTATCCACACAATGTAAGGCATACTCCAGACGTCCTGGACTATGCACTTTACAGAAACATTCTATATTTCATGACAATAGAAACACGGAAAGTGTTTCATTCGAATCACATTTCTATGAAAATAATTATGCAACGCGCTGCCGAGCAAAAAGTAATCACACCGCGCTTTGATTACAGAAGGGCGGACTGGATTAAATTTCGAAACGAAGTTACTTCCAGAATACCAGCTCAAATCGCTTTAATAACAACAGGAGAACTGGAAACCGCTGCCAAAACTATGACAACTGTCAAACAAGAGTCGGTTGAAGCATCCGTCCCTCACATGATGCCGCGCTTACCCACACTCGAACTTTCTCCGAATATTCTGGAACTGATCTAACTCCGCAATCACTTGCTTAAACAGCTTATCCGCACCAGATATAGGAATCTCAAACCACATATCAATCAGCTGCAAAGATTAATAAAAGAAAAAATAAATCACTGTTTCATTGTAAGAGGTGGGATGAAAAGATTTCGAAACTTAGTACGACTGATCACTCAATATGGAAACTGACTAAGTCCCTGACCAAACCTTATACTCCAACCTTTGCCCTTCAAAGTGACAATGGTTTGGTATATGCTCCTGAAGAAAAAGCTAATGTTTTTGCTGACTCGTTGGAATTGTCATTCCAACCCAATCAAGACATAATAGATATAAATCATGAAACAATGGTAACAGAAAACGTGCATGAGTCTCTGATTCACAGTTAAAAAGAAAGAGATCATAAAAATTATTAGGAAACTGAAAACGCGAAAATCGCCCGGGCCAGACGGGACAGAAAACATTACTCTAAAACACCTCCCGAATGAGGCATTATATTATTAACACACAGAATAAACGCTATTTTTAAATTGTATTACTTCCCGCAATGTTGGAAACTCGCTAAAGTTATCAACATTCCGAAGCCCAACAAAGATCAAAAAACGCCGCAAAATTACCGTCCTATAAGTTTGCTAAATTTGTTAGGAAAAATAACAGAGAGAATCATACTAAATAGGCTGCAAACATTCATGCTAGAAAATTCGCTGCTGATATATGAACAATTTGGTTTCCGTGGCAAACATAGCACAACACATCAGTTGGTGCGTGTCGCTGAATACGTCATGGATAACTTTAACAAAAACCGCTCTACCGTAGCAGTGTTCTTAGATATTGAGAAGGCATTCGATCGAGTCTGGCATACAGGGCTGATCCATAAACTCATTCAGTACAAAATTCCAGTGTCACTTATACTCCTACTAAATAGCTATTTAAGCAACATATGTTTTTTGTACAAGTAGAGGACAAAAAATCTTCTTCCAGGCCAATAAAAGCAGGTGCGCCTCAGGGATTTATTCTAGGCCCGTACCTTTTTTCTATATTTGTGAATGATATCCCAAAGCATCGTGACACAAACATAGCCCTGTACGCTGATGACACGGTGGTCTATGCCTCCTCAACAAAACCACGTCAATCCATGGCATACGTACAACGCCATATGGAGCTGCTCCAAGATTGGTTCACAAAATTGAAACTTAAAGTCAACGTTACCAAGTGCGAAGCAATTAATTTCTCCAGAAAACACCGTCAAACCCAGATACTTTATGTTAAACTAAATAATACTGACATCACATTCAAGCAGGAAGTGAAATATCTTGGAGTGCTCCTAGACAGAAAACTCCTAGGTGCCAAACACACTGAAACTCAGTGTGGCAAGGCTAGCGGTAAACTAGCGCAACTAAAGAGTCTCCTTGTCTCTGAACGCCTCCATATTCAGAGCAAGGTCACTCTATACAAAATGCTTATAAGACCGTTAATAACATATGCTGCGCCTGCATGGGCCTTTGCTGCGAAAACCCACATGAAAAAACTACAGACATTTCAAAGCCGTGTTTTAAAACTAATATCTAAATGTCCCCGGTACATCCGAATGGCAGACCTTCACCATAGACTAAACATTGACACCATTTTCAATCATGTTAGAGACCTAAAAATGACCTTCTATGAGAATGTGAACGCGGTAGACAATAATCTCATCATAGGTCTTGGCTCGTATAAAAACCTAAATAGATACAAACACAGGCGGCCGTTGCATGCGCTGTACCCCAATCCACCTAAACAACGGTAAAACAATATATAGGTATATGAAATAACTGTCAGTCAAATAATATAATAAAATCCTGTTCAAAGAAACTCATAGCAAACACTATATTACTCACCCAGTCAAATATCCAACCAAACAAAACATAGTACCCAAATGTACTCAATGTCACTCAATTAAATCCTTCCATAACAATTACCATAGAATGTAACTAACCAGTCAATCAATCAATCAATAAAAAATAAATAATCTAAATCATCTTAACAACATCGCTCAATTTATATATATTCTCCATAACAATAGCCATAGAAAGTAACCAAATCACTTTTCCAATATGATCAGAGTATTAAAAAGTTACTGTTTATTATTAAGTATATTTAAAAAAATATTAAAAATCTTCTAGTGTGAATGGAATTTGCATACACCTTTTGTGTTCAGAATGAATGTGTAATCTCTATGACTCAGACTGTAAATGTGTCATTATTATTATCATTTATATTATATCATACTATCATTATTATCATTAATTATGTTATATATATATATATATATATATATACCTAAACATATATATATATATCATTATTTTATATAGGTTATTCCATTCACGTTAGTAAGTTTCGAAGAAATACCAATGAGGGGAAAGTGGACATCCCACTTTTCCTCACTACAGTCCCTGATCTGGAAACCAAAAAGCGACTGGCAAACCTTAAACACATATTCCAAATTCGCGTTAAGGTAGAGGATTATGTGAGACAGGCAGCCATTGCACAGTGCCATTTGTGTCATAATTTTGACCACGCCAGTGCAACTTGTCGTTTTCGCCCTCGATGTGTGAAATGTGTTGGGTCACACCGCACATCTGAGTGCAAGAAGAAAAGAGATAAAAAAAACGCAATGTTGCAATTGTAAAGGTGAACATCCGGTTAACTACAGAGGCTGTCCAGTATACGTTAAGATACTGGAATGTAGGATGAGAGGCAAAGTAGGGAATACCAATCCTAAAACCATACCATTAGTACCTTCACCAAAAGTTTCAATCCTCTGTCAATTGGTGCAGTCATCCCTTCACTTATGACAATGTCATTTCCATCTAACCCTACCCAAATTTCATATTTTTGTCCCTCTGGTGTCACTTCCAAACGACGTAGATCCGTCATCCCCCCCCCTCCCCCAAAGACAATCCACTAAAGTTAAAGAAATAACACCAACAAAAAGACACCAATAAAACTAAACACTCAAAACTACGCTACAACTCTGACGCAGACATAGATTACAGTAGTTTACATACACCTAAACGGGATACAGATGTTAAAGGGAAACAAAGAAGATACGATAGTGCAAACTTGACACATGACTTGCCAAAAGCCATCCAAAATACCTTTAACACCCTTGACTTAATACTCACAGACATTATTGCCAATTTTGACATGAAAAACATGCTTAACTATGTAATTCGTTTGTTGAGGTTCTATGGTTTCAACAAACATGAGCTCATTTTTTCATCATCCGGTTCTTAGTAAACTGTACCCTAGCTGTAGGTGGGTCTGCAGCCTAGAAGTAAATCATTTATTATGGCCTGGAATGCCCCAGGCATTTCTGAAAAAGCTGACGAACTAGAGCACTTTATGAATGAGAATGAGATGTCCGTAGCCTTTATATCGGAAACAAACTTAACTTCCAAAGATAAAATTTTCATTTCCGGCCAAAAAATATATAGACACGATAAACCGGATACTAGTACAAAGCACGGTATATTAGCTATCGTAAAGTCCACTTGCAAACACGAATATGTCCCAGTCCCCCAGCTGGAAACAATGGAAGCAATCGCGATTAAAACATTCGTCAATAACATACCGTTAATAACAGTAGACATCTACAATTCACCATCTGTAAAAATCGATACTAATGACGTAACTAAATTAGCTAAGCTCGGTACAAGAGTCATAATGCCAGGTGACTAGAATAGCAAGCTCTCTGTCTTTAACTGTAGGCGCGGAAACAAAAACGATGATATACTGTTTGATTACTTGTGTAAAACAAACCTACAAATCCTCTCACAGAACAAACCATCCTACCTCCCTTACAACTGTAATCACTATGTAACACATTTTATTTTTTTTCTTGTCCTTGGGTTTTAATATGAATTTCCTATTTCACACTGACGAGACATTACACACAAACCAAACCATTGGTCCGAGACTTTGGTTTTATAGGAAATATTTTGAAAATTTGATATAAAACTAGCCGTAGCATGTATATTCAGGATATGCATTACATTAATGTAGCTTAACAATATGTAATAATAAGATCACAGATAGTAATAAGTATAAAAACACATATGAATTATTACAGAAATACCCTTTACTCTGTAGAAGCGTTAATTTTTGGAAGATGTTGGAAAATGAGCACTTTTTCTACTTCTTTGCACCACGAGTACGTCACTATCCCTGATCAACCCCCAGATGTAGTCTCCCATAATACTTTCATTGTGTTGTCCCTGATAACGTCGTTCAAAATTGGAAATGTCTTGATGAAATATCTATCTCTCCTTGTTGCTCCAAAAAGGCCCCTAAGTCATCTTTGAAAAAGTTCAAATGAGAATGCAGCATGTGCAACTTGAGGGACATGCCGCAATCCATTTTGTAGTAGGCGTCAATTAAATTCTGCACTAGCTACTCGTAATTCGGTGCTCTGTGACTTCCCAGAAAACCTTGTATCACTGCGACATATGACATCCAAGCTGTTCTCTCTGTCGTGGTCAGTAAGGAGGGAAATTCATCTGACAAAACCATTTTCCTCAGCTGTGGACCTGTAAACACTCCGGCCTTCACTTTGACTGCCGACAGTTTGGAGAACATCTGCTGCAGAAATGAAAATGCCCCCGAATCCGGATCAAGTTTCTTGTCAAACTGCTGGAAGATTCCTAATTTTAATGAGGTGGTGCCAGAAGAACTTTGGAGGGATCCACCAGTGGTCACATTTCACATTATGGGAACCAACGGAATACCCGGCACGCTGTGGCCAGACCGTTGTAACGTAGTGGGCAGCACGGTCCCTGCTATTCCAAAGGCAAAGGAAACAGGGAAACGTGGTATACCCTCCTTGAAGACCCATCAACAAACGTATAATCTTGAAATCACCAATTTCCTTCCAACCATGGACATCATACTGCAGGACACGTAGCAACGTTTTCATGTTATTATAGTCTTCCTTCATCTACACGGAATGGGCGAGCGGTAGCGATGGATATTTGTTCTTATTGTGCAACAAATCTGCCTTCAGGCTTTTGCTGGAACTATCTATAAATAGTCTCCACTAATTCAGATCTTCTTTCTTGGGAAAGTAAGGTTGGCGTTTCCTAACTACCGAAATCTCGCAATCATTGTCACTCGTATGACCGCTGTACGATAAAACTTCATCACTTGTGTTTCCTTGTACTGGAGGTGAAGGTATTGGGTACTGGGGACCGTGAGGGGCTGGTGCTATTGATGAAGGAATGTCTGGATATGTTACAGGGTTAGCATTCATTCCCTTCCGACGTTTAGACGGATCGACGAGACAGAAGGAGTTGATGCTGTGATCTGTAGGTTCCCTCCATTTAACGAGGGATGGCGAACCTTATATGCGTACTCTCTCCTCTGTACCAGCCTGAAAGACAAGACAATTACTTTTTGAGTCTTGTGATCTCGAATAAAATGAGAAGAAATGGAAACTGTCACATCTGAAGGGAAGAAATAATAAGTGCATTTTACTTTCAGTATTATACAATTCATGCAATGGAACTTTGCACTAATGAGACATTTCATTGACAAGTTATTTTAACGGAACTAACTTCTTGCAGTGCAACGTTAGGTCTTAACATAGCGACTCGTATAAAGACATATCACGACCCATTAGGCAACAGCAGGCACTTTACAGTGACGAATATGTATTTTTTAGGTAAAACATATCTGTAACTCCATAACCATCCATCCCCGGCTTAGCGGCTAAATGACTTAAGATGAACATCTGACAGCTGAAGTAGGCCTAATATAAAATGCTTAGAGTTCTCTTGCACAGCTCGCAGGATATATGTGGTGCCCATTTCTTGTCAAAATCCCCAACAGCCATTTCAAAATATGCTTCGTATGCCTCGCATAACTTTGGATTCTGTTGCAATGTGTACTTGCTTTTTTCTTCTTGAGATATACTCTCCAGAAATGTAGCAGAACTGGTCTGGATGGTGCTTGCAAGCTCTTGATGCAATTATGAAACAACATAAGGAAACATCATAATAACTCGCTGTAATGTTTGCAAAACTAAATTTGACATGTTTCAAGACATCATATAAGATTAATACTAACTTTAAAACTTCCCACCTAAACTAGAACAGACATTTTTAACATATTGTACCTGACATATATCCTGGTATTTTCACAAATGCATCCACTTTAGTTGTGGTTATGTGTCAATCGCAATATTTATTCGCTTAAAGGAAAATAACACTAGAGCTAGCAATACTGACGTGGTGGAATTTGAAAACGACCACCTTTTCGTCTTGTGACGTGTCAACCGTTAACAATGGTTACACCATTTTAACTAAATTCATTATATATTCATTTCCTTACGATACCTCATTATCGTAATACAATATGTATAGCATTACAGGAAATGTAGGTACACTAAGTGCGTACTTATCCGTTAAACACTTGATTTTTACAGTTAATTCACTCTCCGATGCGACGCACATGCATGTCCCCATCAAACAATCTATGCAGAGTGTCCAGCTTTCACCATGATATTTCCCCAAAGGACTCCGGCGAATGTCGAACATCGCTTGTGTCAATGTGTCAATTGTATGTTCATATGTACAGTTTTTCCGAGATTACGAACACAAAATCAAAGTATCGCATGAAAAATTGTTATTTCCGTCCTCTGCTCGACATGTCTCATTAAAAATTTACCATTAGAACCCAAGGACAAATTAGGTGTTACAAATCAGCCTGATATCTTAGATTACGCTTTATTTAAAAGTCTCCACAGTAATTTAATAATTGATACGGATGATGACCTAATGTCGGACCAATCATTCTTACAGTAAACTCGTGTCACGATAAGAATGATAGGCAACCACAATTAAACTACAAGAGTGCTAATTGGAATAAATTCCGAGACACTATTACTAATGAGCTATCAAATCGAGTAATAACTAAATCTAAAGACGACATTGATCGAGCTGTCCATCATCTCACTGAGGTGATCCACAAGTCAATGGAGCTTTGCATACCTAAAACCCATACCCCCAATCCAATTAAATAAACTCCCTGACAGAATTCTATCTTTAATTAAAGCCAGAAATAATCTCCGCAAAAAAATATTAAAAAAACAGAGATCCAGTTTATAAACACTCAGTTTACAACTTAAGGTAATTCATTGCCCTTGAAATTAAAGAACACAAAGAAAAGATTTTTAGCGATAAAGTCTCCAAACTAAACTTTAAAGACAATTCCCTTTGGAGATATACCAAAAACTTAACAAAGAAATTCACTAACGTCCCATGCATTCACGGCCAGAACGGATTAGTCTACTCTCCACAAGAAAAGGCTGATGCCATTGCTGACTCACTAGAAGACTCATTTAAACCAAATCATGATCTAGCTGACGATGCCTATGACAGAAAAGTTAAAGAAACGGTTAAGAACTTCTTTAACTCGACGCCCACAGGTGATTTCCAGAAAGTTAAAATGAGCGAAATCACCAAAAAAATTAATTGGGCTAAGGGTCCTCGGGCCCTGGCCCGGACAAAATGCAGAATATTATACTAAAACAACTTCCTAAAACCGCCCTTAAATACCTCAAACAAATAATTAACAACATAATTAACTTTGGCCATTTCCCTGTAGCGTGGAAGCATGCTAAAATAATCACCATTCCCAAGCCAAATAAAGATAGTGAATTTCCACAAAATCATAGGCCTATAAGTCTCCTCAATACAATGGCAAAGCTTGCCGAAAGTGTTGTATACACGAGACTAAAAGACCACTTGACCGAAAATTCTGTAATAATCGCTGAGCAGTTTAATTTCAGACCCAAACACTCGACTACTCATCAACTAATGAGATTTATTGAATTTATAACCAACAAGCTTAATAAAAGAAAATATATAACAAGTGCAGCCCTGTTAGATGTAGAGAAAGCTTTTGACCGATGCTGGTATCCTGACATCCTCTATAAACTAATACAATCCAAAGTCCCATCATACATAATTCATTTCATACGATCCTACTTAAAATACAGATCTTTCAACGTATGGCATGAAAACAAAAACTCAACAAATAGAGAAATCAAAGCGGGTGTCCCACAGGGATCCTTTCTTGGCCCAGCCCTCTTTCTACTATATGTTAATAACATCCCAAAATGCTCCAAAGCTCATATAGCTATGTACGCTGATGACACTATATTCTATTCGTCCTCATTCATGCCAAATCAAGTAACTATGTATATCCAACAACACCTTGATATCCTTAAGCCCTGGCTCAAAAAATGGAAAATTAAAGTTAATGCAAGTAAATGCGAAGCCATTCAATTCACTAAAAGACGTAGATTGCCTAACACTCAACTAGTCCTAAATTGTACTAAAATAGAATGGGTAAAGAAAGTGAAGTACTTAGGAATTACACTAGACAGGAAACTAACGTTTGCGCAACATATCAGAATACAGGCAGGTAAAGCACACGCTAGGCTCTTCCAGCTCAGTGGACTTAACAGCTGCCCTACGCTCAATCTACAGAGTAAACCCATTTTCTGCAAAATGCTCGTCCGTTCCATCATAACTTATGCCGCCCCCTCTTGGGCTTTCGCTTCAAAATGTCATATCACGCGGCTTCAGAGAGTTCAAAACAGGGCCATTCGTCTCAATCTAGGACTAAATAGATTCATTCCAATAAATAGACTGCAGAAAGAACTGGGGTTTCGCCCTATTAGAACTTACATTCGGAACTTAACCAGAACATTCTACTCCGATTCACAAGATAGCCGTAATAAGCTAATAAGTACACTTGGTACTTACACGGACAAAATGCCTTATAAGTATAATCGACCTCTTCACATTTTGAAGCGAAACCCATACAAAATGAAAAAGAAAAAACCTACTGAAGTTTAGTAATCGATGGTTGGACATAAAACTATGAATTACTTCCACTGACAATGCTAAAATAGCGGCTCGATTACATATACTTAC
>JAGDQP010055342.1:0-11281 GCA_022664845.1 Lepisma saccharinum
AGATGGATTTCTCAATTTTTAACAAATAGAACTACCAAGATTAGAGCTGGAGAAGACTTTTCAGAGAACATATCAATCCGAAGAGGGGTACCGCAGGGGGCTGCATTGAGTCCAATACTATATTCCATATATGTTAACGACACACCGATCTCTATCAATAACAACATAAAATTAGGACTCTTTGCCGACGATACGGCCTATTGGACTGTTGCCAGAACTTCAAAATCACTCATAAAGAACTTACAAAAACCTGCAAAGAAATTTCTGAACTGGTGCCGTGACTGGAAACTTGAATTAAATCCAAACAAAACACAATTCATAATCTTCTATCCATCTGGAAGGGGTACCAGAAGAGACAAAAATAGCTTCTTCATATGCATAAACAAAGCAAAAATTAAACCGGAGTCTACAGCCAAGTACTTAGGAGTCACCCTCGACCAAAGATTACATTTCAAAAAACACATCCTAGAAAGAAAAAAGAAAGGACTACAAACATTTTCGGCACTTAAATCTATTCTACTTTCGCACACTCCATTCCGTATCAAAACTAAAATCTATCTCTCAATATTAAGACCTATTCTAACCTACGGTCACGAATTGTTCAACTCAAATATTAAAATGGACCACTTTGAAAAATATGAAAGATACTGGCTTCGAGTCTCCAAAAGACAGTGGAAAACTGATAAGGTAGAACTTTACAGAGACGTTAATTTCCCACACATTTTGGACTATATGGAATCTTGTAAAGAAAGATACAAAAAAGCTATTGAAAACAAAAAGTTCGCAAATATCAACTTCCCAGAACATATAATGAATGTGACAGTCTTACGCCATCAGATCACCTTACAGGAAATCTTAAATATCTAACTAACTAATATATACAGGGTACAGAGAAAACAATGAAAAACAAAAAAGGAACAACTCTCAAGAATATAATACTCGGAGGAAATGAGCTAGAAGCTGGAATAAAATATAAACACTGGCTCTTGGAAACAGTCACATATAAATATAAATATAAACAATCTAATTCCTTTAACCTTAACTTATCCTCAGTTATCACCTTAAATCTCAACAACAACTTGACATAAGACTAATAAATACTAGATCAAATTATTTTAATTTAATTTAAATTTTAGTAATATATATTAAAGAATATCCTGTGTAATTTTAAAATTATAATAGGCCTCAAACAACAACTTGTACACTCAAGTTACAAAGCACTTTGGTAGATAAAAAGCTTAACTTAATTAATAGAACAATCTTATGTGGTGGATTTAATGGTTTTTGTTTGTGCGGGCCTTTTTGGTCCTGGTGCGGGGTCCGATTCCCTCTTTCTTTTGATCCTTAACATATTTACATTCTAAACAATATCATTTATTTTCAAAGGACGAAAATGGCCTTAAATTGGCCAGAAGTCAGCCTTAGTGGCCCTGCGGGCCAAGGCAATATGTTTAGACTAGGCTAAAGACACACGTAATGACCGACTGACCACTGCAACACTTCGAATCCCTTCAGCTGTGAAGACCGGGGTAAGCTCCTCGGTTCCTTCGGGACTTGTATTTTCATCTTTGAATTTCTGAAGAGCAAGTAATAGTTCAGTACACTGGTTTCACTTGTTCTGATCTATCACACTAATGGACTACTATGTCTCATTATTTCATATGCGAAATAATTTTTTGCTTTTTTATTAGGAGACAGAGGGACGAGATGCTCTGTTTCAAGATCAATGCAATAAGGATAGGGAACTTGAAATCTGACCCCATCAAAAGGGAAGAGGGAACTGAACCTCTCTCGTAAGTACTTTTGAATTAAATCAAATCCCATGGAAGGGAAATGACAGCGGAAATGACTTTAGATACTTCACAATAATAAAAACTGGCCTCACCAGCCTACTTTCTTCCAATAATCTGCCTAAGTGATTTTTCCCAGATGCTTCACGTTAATCAACGCTTGATTCAATAGCCTGTCTTCTCCAAACAATCTGTCCAGTTGTCTGATCTTAGATACTTCACATGAATCAACACTGCCCTCACCAGCCTACTTTCTTCCAGTGATCTACAGAAGTGGATTTCCCAGATTCTTCAAGTTAGTTTACTCTGAACTCACCACCCTACCTTCTCCAAACTTGCCCAGTTGTCTGATCCTAGATACTCCACATTATTCAACACTGCCCTCAACAGTCTCCTTTCTCCCAATAATCTGGCTAAGTGACTTTTCTCAGAAACTTCACGTTAATCAAAGCTGGACTCACAGCCTGCCATCTCCAAACAATCAGCCCAGTTGTCTGGTCTTAGAAACTTCACATTAATCAACACTGTCCTCACCAGCCTACTTTCTCCCAATAGTCTACAGAAGCGGCTTTTCTCAGATGCTTCACTTTAATCTACTCTGAACTCACCACCTACCTTTTCGAAACAATCTGCCCAGTTGTCTGATCTTAGATACCTCATATTAATCAGCACTGCCCTCAACAGCCTCGTTTCTCCCAAGAAACTGCCTAAATAGCTTTTCAAAGCCTAAATTTCACGTTAATCAACGCTGGACTCACATCCTGCCTTCTCCAAACAATCTGCACAGTTGTCAGGTCGAGATATTTCACATTAATCAACACTGCCCACACAAGCCAGCTTTCTCCCTATAATATCCATCAATGGCTTTTATCAGATGCTTCACGTTAGTCTACTCGGAACACACCACCCTACATTCTCCAAACAATCTGCCCTTTAGTTTGATTTTAGATGCCTCCGATTAATCAACACAGCCCTTAGCAGACTACTTTATCCAAAGAATCTGCATAAGTTGAATTCTCAGTTGCTTCACTTTAGTCTACTCTCAATTCACCATCCTACCTTCTCGATACATTATCTCAAATTGTCTGATCTTAGATACTTCACATTAATCAACACTGTCCCCACGAGCCTGCTTTCTCACAATAATCTGCCTAAATGGCTTTTCTCAGATTATTCACGTTATTCAACGCTGGACTCCCCCAGCATGCCTTCTCCATACAATCTGTCCAGTTTTCTGATCTTATATACTTCACATTAATCAACACTGCCTTCAACAGCCTCCTTTCTCCCAATCTGCCTTAGTGACTTTTCTCAGAAACTTCACGTTAATCAAAGCTGGACTCACTACCCTGCCTTCTCCAAACAATCTGCCCAGTTCTCTGATCCTAGATACTCAACATTATTCAACACTGCCCTCAACAGCCTACTTTCTTCCAATGATCTGCCTAAGTGACTTTCTCGGAAGCTTCCCGTTAATCAAGGCTGGACTCACAGCTTGCCTTCTCCAAACAATCTGCCTAGTTGTCTGGTCTTATATACTTCACATTGATCAACACTGCCTTCACCACCGTACTTTCTCTCAATAATCTACATAAGTGTATTTTATCAGATGATTCTCGTTACTCTACTCTGAACTCAACACTCTAACTTCTCCAAACAATCTGTCTAGTTGTATGATCTTAGATACTTCACATTAATCAACACTGCTCTCACCATCCTATTCCTCCTAAAAATAAACATAAGTTGTTTTCTTAACGCTTCACGTTAGTTTACTCTGAACTCACCCTCCAACCTTCTTCAAACATTCTGTCCAGTTGTCTTATCTTAGATACTACACATTAATCAAAACTGTCATAACCAGCCAAGTTTATCCCAATAATCTGCCTAAGTGACTTTATTCAGATGCTTCACATTAAACAACGCTGGACTCACCAGCCTGCCTAGTCCAAACAATCTGCCCAGTTGTCTGGTTAGATACTTCACATTAATTAACACTGCCCTCACCAACCTACTTTCTCCCAATAATGTACATCAGTGCTTTTTATCAGATGCTTTATGTTAGTCTACTCTGAACTCAACACCCTACCACCTCCAAGCAATCTCTCCAGTTGTCTGATCATACATAGTATATAGTAATCATCACTGCCCTCAACAGCCTCAATTATCAAAATAATCTGCCTTTTTCCAGATCCTTCACTTTAATCAACGCTGGGCTCACTAGCTTCACGTTAATCAAGACTGGACTCACCATCCTGCCTTCTCCCAACAATTTCCCCTGGTTGCTGGTCTCAGATCACATTAATCAACGCTCGGTTTGCCAGTCTACCTTCTCCGAACAGTCTCCCCCTTATGTCCGTTCTCAGATGCCACATGTTCTTCACTACTCTCCTTACCAGCCTTCCTTCTCCGAGCAATCTGCCCAGGTGTTTTTTTCTGATACTTCAAGTTAATGCACGCTGTTCTCATCAATGCCTTCTCAACAATTGTATCCAAGAGGATATACTAAGATGTTTGTATTTTTTTAACGCTGTTTTCACCAGCCCTGACTCACCCAACAATATGCCCTAATGTCTCTTCGTAGATTTTTCATGCTAATCAAAGCTACAATCTTCAGCATGTCTTTTACCCACATGTATTCGGAGTCTTAGCTGTTGTTTCACGCTAATAAGCCGCCTTTCTTCCACTTGTTCGAACAGAAACCTTGGCTCATCGGATATAGTCACTTGTCGCCATTCAACCATTTTCCATTGCCGATATTGATGTGTAAAGTGACGTCGTCCATTGTACTATTTGCAATTAACGAATGTTAGCATGGGTACTGTCATGTTACGGAGCCTAATGCCCGAAACGTTCCCTTGCATTGTTGTGTTGGAGACCTTTCTGGTGACCAAATGATCAGTTTAGACGACCAGTGATCATCGGCCGTTGTCAACGGTCAAGACTTACGTTCATGTTTTAGGTCAATGCTACATGGGGCTTCACAACTGGAACGTAGGGAAATAATTGCTTCAGTATGTCACAAAGTACTCTGTTTCGCAAACACTTACGTCTGACTCAATATCTTATCATCATTCCTTTTTTAGGTCTGATAGATGTAGGGTTTACCCATGACAGAGGCTGTTACTGCGTGCCCGGATGGAGAGAATCGTGCCTTGTATACGTTCAAAGTTTAGTCTTGCCTCGTGAACTCTGTCACTTGAGTTCTAACCTCATTCACTGAGAGTTGTTTTCATAATGCGACTGAATGCTGTAATTTCTTCTAAATATATTGGGTTCGTACACTTAAACTGTCCGAATCCAGAAGCGAATGTATTGTATTTGTACAGCACTAAAAATGTTTCCGGATCATCCTTTGAATTCCTGATCATACTTTTCTATAAGTATAGACTTCTTCCGTTGTCAGAAATTAACGGGAAATTTTTATTTTCATCGCATCGTCATCCATGATGACAACCGTAGAAGATCAATATAATTGAACAGCAATCATGAAATAATGTTGTTCTTCAGGATTTTTACCACAGATTGAGAGGAAATAGGGAGCGTATAAATGGAAATTTGTGGATGTAAGAGAACTTTCGTTTTGTTTTTTGTTTTTTTATTTTTACCATGGAAAATTCCACTAATTCTAACATTAAACTTTTCTTCACCCCTCATATTCTCCTGATTTATCTCCATATACCCCATTCCGTTATGTGGATTGATTCCATGGCAAAGAGGAGGTTCGTTAACAACAGAGACATATTGTATGTGTCACAACAATGAAACACATTTTTCACTGTCGTATCCACATGGCCAGTGGGCAGATCGATAGCAGAAGTGTGTGTAGATAAAGAAGCTGCTTTGGGTAATTTTGTATTGTTATTATACTAGGATAATAATAATAATAATAATAATTCACAGACATTTTCAATCCACTACTGGATTAGGCCTCTCTCGGAGGGAGGAGTTGGTCTACTGTTCCCACGCTGACCAGAGAGGAGAACCGAAGCTCTCAACTGTGATCGCCACTGTCTTTTATTCACAGCAGCTCCCCAATTGCATCATGATGGTGGGTGGGCACCGATCCAGACCTTCTCGCTTTGGGATCGAACTCTGGACCCAACGATCAGCAGTCAGCGATGGTAACCACTAGATCAGCGGGACGCGGAATTATTTGAAACTGACACTTATATTCCGGACATTTCAATAACGCCAACACAATATATTGCGTAGTAATACAACATTCCTCTCTTACTGGTACTTCTCTAACTATGGTCTCGGTATGTGCCTTAAAGTCCTGTTGTAGTATTATCCTGTCTTTTATAGATAGACATAAGCTATTATTGAAATATTTAAAACATGTTAGAAAACCATTTTGATTATGATTTGAGAAGCAATATCTGTTTGTTTTTTTCTATGCTCAGTAGAACTCCGAAATTCCAGGAGATCTCCATCTCTGTCCTGATGATGCTCTCCACTCCAGTTGCTTCTAATAAGGAAACTGTCTTCGGTGGGACACGAAACTCAGCATGAAACTTCCACAGTACGTTGATGATCCGTTCAAATAAATACTCCTTTAGTACTACGTTTCGGAGTTTCTCGGAACACGAGTTACAGGACTTCAAAGTTTTCGAAATTTTGTTCTGAATGTCTGAAGGGTAGGCAACACTTCATACATATGTGTCGAAGTTATTCATTTCCCATTCACTTTTATATAGGAGATTGCACTGAAGATAATTTAGATGTTAGATTTAAAATATTGATGAAGTTTGATGAAATATTGCTACGAAATGCGAATATTATATAAATACAGAGTGATCCAAAGGAAATTTCCCATCTCGTAAATTTTGTAACCAATTGATTTCCAGTATGAATGCCGAAATTAATGCCCCTTTTAATTTTAGGTGGAATGTGCCATCGTCGTCAAGCATTGCATGCTTTCCCATTTTAATGAGGTCTAGTGGCAAAAAGTGAAATTTTCTTATATGACATCTTAGGGAAAAAGTGACACATTATGTCAACGGTCTTTAGGTTCTGTTTAGGAAGTTGGAGTAATAATTTATACTAAGTATTACTTTACTTACCAATTGTATGAAATTTGATCTTTCTTACATTTTGTAGTATTGAGGAGAAGTAATTGTGATGTAGCACTAACAATTAATCAAGTGACGGTTAATATCCATTTTGTTTTCAATGAGATTCAAAAGAATTTTTAAGGCTTGTTTATTGACTAGGTTTTGATTTAAGGAAATTGTATGTCTTGCATAGTGATGCAAATTCTCAGACGTCCGAACTTAGAATACTTCGTAATACCAGAGACCAATGCATATTATTCGAATATTGTTATATATTCGAGCTTCGGAAACTTCGAATAATGTTGAGCATTAGTCTTGCAATTAGATCATAGATCAAATTGAATTAGCTTTCATTCTCTTTCATGAGTTACAGCGGTATTTTTTTCGTCACTCGTCTGAGGAATGGTGTCCCTTGGCGATATATCTTCGTCAATAAGGCTGGGGCGTTAGCGGCCAGGGCTTTAGTTATGGTACTAACTTAACATTCGTCTCATGAAATTGATAGAAACTCTGGAAATTTTCAGGTAGGATGTTTGACAACGAGGTTCAAACCCACGTGCTTCCCCTTCCCAACGCGCAGTGCTGATCTAAAATTCGTGGCATTAACGAACTCATCACAAGGGTTTGGTGATACTGGATAACAAAACATGAGATAGCACGTTTATTTATATCACAGTGATATATCCAGGAGTTTTCTAATACTAACGATGACAGTTGGAGCGCTCGTAACGTTAAATAGTGTAGAATATTACCCAAGTTTCAGTTTTTAATATTTGAGAGTTTCAAACGCAGGTTCCTTGAGTTTCAAACGCAATAACTTTAATCTAACATTTAAATAATCTTCAGCCCAACCTTTCACATAAAAGTGAATGGGAAATGCATAACTTAAACACATGTATATAAAGTATTGCCTACCCTTCAGGCGTTGAGAACAAATTTCGAAAATTTATTCATATACTTTTGTACTACAGGAGTGTTCATTTGAACATATCATTAATGCACTGTGCAAGTTTCATGTTGATTTTCGTGTTCCACCGGAGACAGTATCCTTGCAGAAGTATCATTTATATCTATTATTTTCCTCTTTAATAATCCCATCCTGGTTAAGGTGCCATCCTGGCTTCCGCCTAACAAATAATCTCTTTTTAAGTACTTTTCTTCGCTTCATTAGGCGAAAACCGGTATGGTACTTTAGATCCTGGCCTCTACCTTTTCCTTACTTGTCCTCGAAAGAGTGATTAACAAGGGACATCATTACGTAGGTTTAACGGGCTTAGACCATAGCCAAAATTTAAGATGTATAGAATAGGAAAGAGATGCATAAGTGGTTTAAGTTCCAGTGTAAAGAGAAATTAAAAATCCGAAATGAACCAGCGTCCTCATGAATAGAAATAGTATTAACAAAACAGCAGGAGATATTGATTATTTTGTATAAATGATACTAGCTGATTTTAAAGAATCAGTCAGTCCAGTTTATATACGGTTTTCGATAGTAAATCTTTATCTACTCGCCGTTCTCTTCCTCAGTCACACCGGGCAAATACTGGGATAGTACCTTCAAACTAGTCCCTGGCTGACTACTTTCCAAAATTCTTTCCCTTGCCCTATCTCGGTCTGATCCAGAGTTACTTAAGTAAATTCAAATTTCTTTCCCTCGTGAGGCTTCCTTTTAAAAGACAAAATTATTACATTCATAAATACGTCATATTCTAGAATTCATGGACTTAAAATGGAATATTTCTTCATAGTAAGAAACATGACTATCATAACACTTTGCCTCTTACTTCTTTCCAACATGAAAATAAGAGATTCTGCCAGGATTTTTAGTTCGGAGTGTAAAGCCAAATCTATGGGGGTGTAAGTAGAGTTCTGCAGGGTTTCTATCGCGATTTAACAGTTAAAAAAATTAAATCAAAGACATTTTCTCAACGATTTGACGGAGACAGAATAACGGATGAAAATTAATGACTTGTTTCGATCAACTTTACAAGTCTAATGAGAAAATTTGTTTGTAAGTGCAGAGATAGGAACTTCTTGTGAATTGAATCGCTGATTGCAAAAGATGGACATAGGGTAGTTTTGCAATCAGCGATTCAATTTCCTTTTATAAATGATCGCCTTTGTCTTCTTTGTGTGGTGCAGATTGGGTCTTCTAATAAAGCTACATAATCTCGTATTAAATTGGTGGTATCAGTCTTGGATGCAGTGGACTATGATTTATTTCCTTCCTTATAGATCATTTATAGTATGTTATTAATGGTAGTTTTATTTCTGGAGCAGGTTCCGGACCTGAACATCTTGTAACTATTCTCGTTTTGAGTCTTTTCAACATCACTATCAGTTATTATATTGATTTGATTAACAAAGAAGTTAAAAGGGGGAGAGAGACGGACAGAAATACATCACACATTCACAGAGAAATCAATAAATAGATATAGAAAGGTTTGTTTTAATTTCTTTAGTTTTAATAAGAAAAAAAAATCAAATTAATTTATTTTTAATTTTAGGTAAAATAATTGTTGGCTGGCAACACTTCTTACTGTGTAGGTGAACTTGCCAGAAAAGGGTTGATATTTGGAACCGAGATGGCTCTCTTCGCTACGTCATCGATCGCCTCTGGTTCCAAGGCTGCGGCTAAAGTTCACGAGTTCGCCAACTGGTGTCACTAGTCTACAGTAGCGTGTTTCTCCAGATTTGTGTTGCTCAAGGTTGAAGCAGTTAACTTTGACTGGAGCATTCCAGCGCGGAGGATGGAAAGAGCTCTTTTTCATTCTTTTCTTCTTTATTTCCTTTAAAAAAGAAGAACTCGTGGTCCTCTTTTTTTCCGTATTCGAGTGGCCTTGGCATGTCGCTAATCATAAAATCGATACGGATGAATATATTTGTCTAAATAATACCTTTTCTGCTGTTGTGTTACAAAGAAGGAAAAAAAAACAAAAACAGAACGGATGACACATCAAAAATAAATTGTGTTCCTGTTTTTACCCGTTTATTTTCTTTCTCCCCGTTCTGGACCAATCAGTAATGATGATGAAACCAGGTTTTATTTTTTTAATTCGATGTATCTTGTTGCATTTTCTGCTGTTGCAGCAAATTGAATCGTCAGTGCAGTGTATTCCTAACATTTGTCCTAAAGATACGAAGGATAGGCTCACTCGAACTGAACCAAGAGCTTACAATAACAATTACAGAGAAAAAGAAGTTTCACAGCAAAATTTCTCATTAATTATACACTCATTTTCATAGAAAATGTCTCATGAAAATATTTTCTAAGTCCGAGAAAAATTAGCACCTCGCAACACTGAAATAATTGACGTCTGCATTCAAAATTATGTTCAGTGTTACCATACTTTTCAAGTTTTAATGCTAAAATTTCCTCATTTACTTTGAATCTCAGTGTACATTAACAGACAGAAGTGGCTGTTATGTACTAGCCCGTCGCAAGTCTGGGGGATGTAATTCCTCGGCTTTCACTCTTGTGGGAAAGTGATTATGAAGGTCAGGGCGTTTCTCGAGGTACCATTCTATCGTTCGCCTGGTGAAACTGGAGGAAAGTCGTGGAAACACTTAGCTCGGCTGATCACTAGTATGACTAGTCATGGGTAAAGTTCTAGACCGAAAGTCGGGTATCCGGGTTCGATTCCGGTTTATCACGGTAGCCACCAGTGCATTTTTCAACATTTTACCGTCTTTTTACTTAGCCCCCGTAGTCCAAGCGGATTTCGAAACGGCAATGAATATGCACGCAAGTCCGGAGTCCGAACCCTGCGTCCGACTATTCTGACTAAAATTTTCCAGCGTATCCCTCAGTTTTACCAAGCGGATGCCAGGATTGTACCTTAATTAAGGCCCTGGCGGATGCCAGGATTGTACCTTTCCCATCCTCTCCTCTACCCTCATCCCATCTTGAGCCAAAGATGTCTAAAGGTCATAAATAAATTCATATTTCAGAATACAAACTCTGTGTAAAGAAATAAGCAATTAATCAATAGTTATTTCTTTCAAACTATTCTGTATAGAATGGAGTACTTTATGATTAATCTCTCCAACGACAAAAACAGACAAACTGGGAGAATAAAAATTGTAACGACAGTAGTACATATTTTAAATTTTATTTGTATTTCACAATAATGAAAATAATCGTTTCCACTCGCGATGATAAAGCTGACTATATTTCTAAGGCACACTTGTAATGAAAATTTTCAATTTAAGTACAATTAATTCAATATTTAAATTCAAATTTTCATAATAATTTTACAGTTATATGAAGCTTACAGGGCTCAATGATGAATGACAATATGAAGTTTGTAGAAGGCAATGTTTAATGGCTAATTACAAAATTTCCTTTTCAGAAAACAAGAAGGAAAAAAACGGAACTATTTAATAAAGTTATCTAATATTGTCAATATTTTGCGAAGCAACGGCACTACCATCTAG
>JAGDQP010055343.1:416-13159 GCA_022664845.1 Lepisma saccharinum
TAAATGGTTGGAATGGGTAATTATTATTTAGCAAGGTACCCCATTTACTAATCCGGTCCATGTCGTCCTTAAAGCTGATATGCGTTTTCCGGTCCAGTCTTAGATATGCGTTTTCTAAATTAAAAAAATGATCTAGGTGGTGCAGGTTGAACCGACTTGGAAAATATTGCATAGTTTATCTAAAGCTGTAATCTTTTCTGGTCGTTATCTAAAAGATGGTTATAATTCTTTGTCCTTGTATTCGTACAGTTCTACTTGCACGGCCATTAGATTTTAGTCAATAGTTTTTAATATTATTGCCAATGGATATAAAATCGAGTTGTGCTTTGTTCCAAGCAGCGATGAATAGGTTGTTTCCTATGTCGACTAGAAATTTCATTGGTATTTTCCTGGACAATGTCCTTGTATTTGCTTAGTCAACAGATGCACATCTTCAACATCTCTCATTTGTATTAGACAGATTTTCCAAAGTAAATATTTCAGTAAACTTTAAAAAATAAAAAATCTTCTTTCAGAAATTCCTTTTGTTGTTTACGTTTGATCTGGATGAATCTGTGTCATGGTTAATCCTAGGCTCAATAAACCTATCAGAGAGTTTCCATTTCCACGTACTCGACGCCAGTTCCTTAGGTTTAGCTGGCTGGGTAAAAAATATATTAAAAACTTTTGTTGCTTCATAGAACCATTATTAGCTCTTTTACGTCAAGATGCCAAATTCAAATTTGAACCAGTGGAACCGGAATGTTTTGAAAGTTTTATAGAAACTTTGGTTTCCTGCAAGCTTTAATACTTCCAGACCTTGAAAAAAATATATATCTTCTTGGATGCTTGTGAGATTTCCATTGCTCTATATTTGTCACTAGTTAAAGATGGTGAGGATTGTAATGTCAATTCTGATGCTAGTCAACGGATTAAACAACGTGCATTCTCTCCTTCTATGTTTCAGATTGAATTGCTTGCTTTTGTTCTCTTGTGCTTTTCCGACTTCATTCTCGGTCGCTGTGCTATCAAACGCAAAGCTATCGCGGAACCCAGAACAATACGTAGCTTAGACAGCCGTACCGATCGTCTTCTCTTAACGTTGCAAGATTACAATCTTCAATTTGTTCACTTGACAGAATCAGATAATTATGGGTCAGCAACTTTGTCAGGATTTCTTCCAGAAGATGGTTCTGAAATTCTTGATTTTAATGTTAACAGTGTTATTGCTCAAATTTCTAGGGAGGATTTCATGCAATGTTTCAAATTTGAACAAGCTAATGATGAGTTCCGTAATTTGCTAAAATCTAAAATTCAATCCGGTTTTAGGATTAGGGACAATAGGAAACCCAATACCTGGTTAAGACAAGACAAAATGAAGTGTATGGGCGGTGAAGCAACCAATACTTGGTGTTAGGTAGTGCCTAGGTGTATTATTTCCAGAATAATCCACGAAGTGCATGAAGAAGGACATTTTGAGTTCAAATGATTACTTATGTACAAAAAACAACTACTTCTGGAAGAATATGAAGAAGACGATTTCCCGTTACATTAATTATTGTTACATTTGTGCTAGGACGAAGGCTACTTCGCAAGTCACAGCTCGTGAGATTTATTGTGCGACTTCCAATCATCCTCATGACAAATTGTCGATAGACCTTGTGGGCAAATTGCCATGTAGTTATTTCTATTATATATTTTCTCTAGACGATATACATTCTAGATATCTAACTTTATATTAATTGCGTACGGCTAATACTAAGCAGATTGTTGTGGTCTTTAACAAAAAATACCTTCATCATTACCCTGCAGCTAACGTAATAGTTCCTGACCACGGTACTCAGTTCAGTTCCAAAATTTGGAAGTAATTTTGTGCTTCTTTTTCTATGTTTAATGTTATTACATGTCCCTATAATCCTCGTTCATCAGTTGTCAAGAGATACCATACAGTGTTGAATAGAATTCTTCGTATGTTCTGCCATCAGGATTATTAGGTTTGGAGTTCTAAATTGATTGAAGTTCACTCCGTTATTAATAATTATATATCCTCTCTCACAGAGTTTAGCTATGCCAATTTATTGTTCAACTTTTCTTCCGCATATTTTATAAGAGTGTTGAACACTATTAAGAACCAGAATAAAAATAGTGAAGAATTCTAAGGGATCTATTCAGTTAAAAGTGGGAGATCTGTTATTTCTATAAGCAAGGGAACATAGCTCTGCGATTGAAAACAAAATTAGTAAACACATCTTAAAATACCATGGGCCCTTTCAAATTGAAGATCTGGGTAGTAACTGAGATCATTTTTTCTGTGAAGCTTTGAAAGGATTCTCGTTTTTGTTATTATTTAAATTAACACAGTTCGGTCTTGCTCAAGTTTTCCGTAAAACCTAGCCTGAAAAACAAATCCATAATTTCAATAACGGAAGTAATATTAAAGGTTTGAAATATTGTTGCTTTGCATAGAAAGAGTTTATGTGTTGTATTTAAACTATTATGTCAAATATTTCGTTAAGTATGTGACATTTCCTAGGTGTTCAATGAAGTCTTAGCTGAGCTACGGTTTGGAAATATACATTTTTCATTGAACTGGACATTCATTCGAGTCTTTTTTTTTAATTTGCACAAGTGTTTTGACTATACAATATTTAAATTTTGTTAACTCCGATACCTTTCCTTCTTGTATAATGAACGCAAGTCTGTAATTTAGTTCCTTTACTGAGCAAAGCGAATATTGAACTGTTACATAGAATTTTGGAGAACATTGTTCTGTTTTCCTTCATTTTCTGATATAAACTGGAATGTGTATAACTTAAATAATTTCCCCGGCAAGCTATGCTTGTAATCTTGAAATCGTATTCAACTCTGACCTTAATAGACTAAAAATTTGTATAAAAGAGAAATATAGGAACCAATGTTCACTGTTACTAAAGTTTCTTATATTATTATGTCCTTCCACAAATAAATAATTGTGGTAAGAACGACTGGTTACTTTTATTACATTAAGTTTAACATATGGAATAACTAAGATTTTCGTATAAGACTTAGCTAATTAAGACTATGCTTTGTAGTAAAGTTGCTTTGTTCAAATAATAGTTACGGTATGCATTCTTTTGAGAAATTCTAAAACTTGATTTTAGTTACTTCAAGGTCATTGCACGTATCTTGATTCAGAACCAGCTTTCCGTTTAAATCGCTTGTTTAATAGTTTAATGAACATTTGTTCCGTTTTATACCGTTTATGTAAATTATGTACTATTACTGAACTACAGTAACATAGCACGTCTGGGATCAGGTCGATGCCTTTCGGTGGAAAGCTAATTTGGTTGAGTTTTGGCGGAAACTTGGAAGTTCGTTCCTGAAAGTTAAAAATATATTTTACATCCAAGTAGGCATATAATTTTAATGTTTCTTATATAATTGAATTAGTGTTCTGCTCTGTAGGGATAACAGTTTCTTTAGGGGGGAAATCCATGGTTTCACTCACGAAGTTATTAGGGGTCTAGTGTGCCAGGTTGGTTCACAAAGCACATTTATATCGTTCTAGTTAAATGCATGTGTAGCGAAGAAAATAGTGGTGTGGCATATGGAATGCACTTTTCTATTTCTTCCGGAAGGTGGGTAATGATCTATGTTGTGAGGCTTACGCTGTAGGTTCTTTCCTATTATGCGAAACTAAATTAAAGGTGTTGGCATATTAAATTTCACTATTTTACTTCATCGATTTAATTCTCTTCTAATATTATTAGGTTTGTTCTAATACTAATTTATTTTAAAATTACTACGTTCTAATTCTTCAGATTAGACAGATGGGATAAACTATTTTGTGTGCTCCAGCTCTTAGTGTTACCTTAATGATGATCTTTTCGCTACTCAAGTTAAGTGCTTCTTCACGTGGGTTATAATGGGTTTTCCCTTTTTAATTAAAGAATTTTATGTTTTTGTCTCCCTCTTTTCTTCGATGATTTATCATCTTGATGATGTCTATTAAAGTCAAAGTTGTATTGAAATGTTGCATAAATAATCGCATATGTAATAATATAATGCTCTCTCTGTCTTTGAATCTAGTTTCGTTCTTAAGTGCTGTTATAATGTGGTACAGCAGTCGTCAGGCGTCCTGATCTGTGTGCGTGAACAGAGGTAAATGTCCATGACTGGCGAAACTATTATTAGCGTTACACTCTTACGATGAGCTATCTAGTTTCCAGTCCATGCGTCATTTCGTATTGTCTTCCTCTGAGTTTCCGGCATGCCTAGTGAAGTGGTCACTGCCACGTTAGGTCTCATTCGTTTTAGAAAGTTCAGTACTTCAGTGGTTCTATATAGTACTATTTCTTCTTTAGGACGAACCTATTATATAGAAATTTTAAGGTGTAGGTTTCGATAGTAGCGACAGTGTTACATACATTGTTTCTGTGTTGATCTTAAGATATATGTCGCTGAAAATAAGCTCAACATAGGTGACGATTAACGGTGTCTCCAAGGCTTGGGTTCTGCTTGTCGACTTTCCTAATAGATTAGTGAAGATTTTCGTGGATGGACTTGTTCAATTGACGTTCACTAAATTAAATATGTTGGTGGGTACGCGACGGGCCAGTGAAGTTAAATTTTCCTTAGGAAAGAGTGAAAACAGTAAAAGCAATGCTTCTCCAATATATTTTAAGTAATATTAACTTCTCTTTACACAAGAAAAATACTACGAGTTGTCTTCGCAGAATTGGAACCAGAGTTAAAATAAAGAAAATGTTTATATATAATTTGCTCTTGATCACATTTTCAGAAAACAGGTAATTAAGAATGTATATAAATTAATATAAGCAATCCTATAGAAAAAATACAGGAGCAAATCATGATAACAATCATTTTAAGTATGTGTCTTATTAATATAAATAACTTATAAAGAAACTAATTATTAAATCTGACTACCCACAATTGAAACGTCGCTGTTAAGATACGATATGTACCATTGACATTATATAGGATATATCCTCTTTTAATAATAACTGATTTAATCCTTGTATTAAAATTTTATTTTCTTACAATTCTGAATGGAAAATAACTAATACATTATTTTAGTTTTCTGACAGAGTCGAGCTTAATTGAAAATTGGAGTTAAAATGCCTGTAACACAAATTCAGGTTACACCAAATTCACTAGTATCATCAGACGTATTCATTGATATTGAAGGTGTGCAAATTGGAGCTATTAAGAAACAACTGTATGGACTTAAGCAGGAAAGTAATATAAACAAATCCAGGTACAAGCTTTTTAAACGAGCGGTCGAGGTTTTTCATGATTATTGTAAGCGCTCTAGCTTACATGGTCTCCAATATATTGGAGACGAAAACAGCACTTCTGTAGAGAGGTAAGTGATAAAATATATTATTCTACTTCTTGTATAATTTAAGTTCATAAAGTTTTCAGAACTAGCTTGAATAGTATATGTAATAGAATATCAGTGATTCAAACCCCCACCAGTAAGATACACATATAATACCAACTAATTAACCGTAAGCTTCGTTCCAAATACAGTTCAGAGACTGTGTTCGAAATGTACCTCTGTATGTGGGGAAGTGTCAAGGGATTTCTGAACTCTTGTGTGTGCTTGCTATTTATTAAAATGCTAACTTTGTGATGATCAAATCAGTATTTCCAAAATATGTTTCTTCCAATTGAATACTTCTCGTGTTAAGAAATATGCACTCAATCATAATCAGTAGTCGCTGCATTTTTTACAAAAGCCTAAAATATGATCAATATTAACACGTTAAGAGGCTTGAGAGACACAATCCTTAGTTTATGCATTTTTAATTTGTCTATGCTGTTCATTGGAAATTGCTTCATATATGACTGAGCTTCACGAGCCTATCCGGTGTGTACATTTCCTAAAAAGTGTTTTGCTTTAGTTTATTTGTTGTTCCATTATATGCGTGGTTTTATTTGTAAATGGAGTTGATATTTCACATGTGAAACTAGTTCCTTTCTGCGGTGCATTATGCCTGACTGATTTAATACTGTAATAGGAAACAGCTGAGTATCGTGAAAATTCAGTTCTGAAGTCTCCTATACACAATAATTTATCTTAAAATATCACTAATTGAACCTTACTGAAATCATTATTATTTTGCCAAGAATATAACTAAAAATCATCTGCTCTGCTAAACCAGAAGGTCGGCGGAAAAAGCAATATATGTACTTGGGTCACAAATACATAGATGCCCATTTAGTAGTTACAATATTTTGAATAAATAATTAGCGTAAATATTGCATATAATAATACCTCTCTAGTGATGAGCTAAATTTCCGGTCGCTCCTTAGTTTTGCGCCAAGTGACAAACCTGAATTGAAGACCTGAATTGAAAAACATCTCAAATCCACCGGAGTCTATTTTTCAGGAGGAACGAAAAACAGTAGAATTTCTTAGTATGTTATCCTATTCAGCGAAAATTATTTTGTGTTAAAAAGAGATTCTGTGGTGGGATTAGGATGTAGTATTTATGCAAATGGATAGTAGCTATTGGAACATAGATACCGATGAACAGAAAAATGCAAATAAGAAAAGTGGATTTGGATGTTTTGCAATTCAAATCTCTAATTAAGAATCTGCCTTTATATATATACATATATACATATACATATCACTTACTAGAAGATGCATCTATAAGCGGTAAAAATATACATAAAATAAATACGGAACACTGATGCAAAGTCTTTCTAGATATTATTGTTTTCTTAGTAAAGTAACGTTTTAGGGTAACAAAATATACTAAAAATACTATTAATTGTTACAACCATTAAGAGAAATATCTAAAGATACTTAATTTGGTACTCAGTACGTACGTTGAATAGACAGAATTTCGTATCAAGAACTGCATAGCTAAACACGGCAATAAAATATCATTAGCAGTAAATGTCGTTGAACAGCTATATGAATCAGATAAATCGCTAACGTTGCAGGTCTGGTTAGCGTGGAACGTGCTTATATTACGTTAGGTTAAGCTTCGCTAAGTCTAATATCAATCGAAGAGAGAAGTAAAAAATATTGACACGAAATATTCGACCAAAAACTGAAGTGATTCCAATGTAGCTTTCAAAGTGAAACAGCTACAGCATACCGCATCAAATTGTGTTTTTAAATATGGAGTAGCAAGATTGTAGTTTTGTCCTGGATGCTGTACTAGATGGAATCTTCCATTCGATCTGTATTGTAATTTAGGAGATATTTTCGCCCTGAAAACGTCGTTTCTTAGATAGTAATTCGCATAATTCCGCAATGAAAAGGACGTTTTTTAGGTAGTTCTTGACTTGAGACGTGTTTGTATGATAGAAGTAAAAAGTTTCACCCTGAAATGAGGTTTGCAGAAAGTTAGAGCAGTTGCTGAAAGATTGATAGGTGTTTTTTTCAGTCTTTGTTATTCTTGGTTGATATTGTGTTTCCGTAGAGACTTGAGGCTTGCAATGTTATGTTAAAATAGTCAGTTATAATCAGTTTTCATTTTTATGTTGGAGAGATACTTTTAGGTTTTTATTATTATTGATGTAATAATATAAGAATCACGTTCAAACTAGATAAAATAACTGTTTTGTAAAAGTATAATTAGTAAGTGTATTGATGTGATTGTAGCACGCGTCGATAAGATTGTTAAAGACATAATTGCACAGTGATTCTTGTTCGAGTAATAAATAAGCACATAGTCCCTAGTTTGCGTATTTAACCATTTTCAAGATCATAATCTATGTTCCTAATAAATGTTTTCTGAGAATGAGTAGCATGGACCTCAGAAAGCTTGGAGTTGTAAGTGACAATCAGTTGCGTTAGTGCAATATCGTTTTGAGAAACAACATCGGGTTCAGTAGCGTTGTGTTGGAGATTTGGTTTCGAGTTTAAACGGTAAGTGGACAAGTGTGGTCCTGCATCGTTAAATAACAGGTCGCAAGCTGTGATATCCATGTGCTAGCGTTGATAACGTCTTAGTTTTATTACATGTGCTTTCACTCAAACTTCACGTACGTACTGCTTTCAAGCGTATTTATCTCCCGCGGCGTGTGCTCCTAATGCCGAGGACCCCGTAGCACAACCACACACAGATTACTTCAATCGTAGAAGACCGGGAACGTAGACAATGACGACTTTGCCATTTATCGCGAAATTCGAACTATATTCAACTGAGATAAATATTTGCTTCCCCTCTGTAATGCGGAAATGCTTTTCAACTAAATATTCCGAAAATGTTATGGAACAAGAAAATGGTAGAGTTTTCCAATCTGTATTCCACGGAAAAATAATGTTATTTTAGGTGTTGCAAGTCTTTCGCGGTGATTTCAGTAGACCTTAGAGTCATTATAGTCATCAGTAAGGATCTTGTTTCACATTAACTGTACTACTATATAGATGCCCACAGATTTACTTATTCATTGGCGCACAACGTCAATAGCTCTTTCCTTTATAACCGATTGTTTGCTCAAAAAGTACCGTCGAGTTTGCTTCACTATCTGCCGTGTGCATAAACGACCAGACCTAACCTTATCTACCGGTACAGGTGGGCACTTTTGTTGGGACCAAGTCTCTCACTGCTATATTATTCGAGATTAATTATGCGTACGGTATACATGAGTTATGTTTCATCAATAAAATGCTTTTCATAGTTATGAACACAATTATACACTTACTTGCTTGTATCGGCGTGCTTGCATCTCTTAGCCTGCTCGCCTTTAGGCATGCCAAATTTAATGTCAATTATAACTTTACCTTCACTCCTCACACTTAAATTCTTGTTTCCTCATAAATGTGAGATATCCAAACACCCGTGAACTAACTTTTGTTTACTTTGTACCAGGAAAACATTCCCTAAAACCATAATTTTTCACACATTATCCGGGGCTTCATCGCTTCAACGTGTCTTTCCTCCACCATATGGCGCACGTTCGGTCTACTGCCGGGCTGCTGAGCGGAGCGCTCAGTAACTTCGCTCGAAGGGAGCGGACGAACGAAACATAAAAAGTCAACAAATGGGTGTAATTTTCCAAGCCGCTCCACAGCGAAGTAGGTTGACTCAACTAGCAAACCGCCGGCCGAGCGGTCGAGCGGTCTGCGGCGGTAGGCTATCGACTCAACGGTCCCGGGTTCGAGTCCCGGCAGGGGCATGGGTGTGGATTTTAACACTTAACAGCTAAAGGGAAATCGTGACGGGCCGAAGTCCAAAGTTACTAAACTGGCCCATATAAAAATTAAGTTTACCAAAGTTTATCAACTAGCAAACCAGGGGCCCGCGGAACCCTTCTGCAAAAAGGGGGCTTACCCAAATTCAACGTGGTCAAACCTACTTGGGGACAGGCTGACATTACGCCACAGGAGAGGGCACATAACGAAAAACTGCTATCGGACCTGAAGACAAGGAGGGTATCTACCCATCAGCACCGTGCTTCAGCCATATCGAAGACAGAACACACTCTAGTCTCATGAATAGAAGAAGTCCGAAAAGAAGTGCCAAGAAAGCATAAAGTTGACCAAAAAAGCAGAAAGCAGAACACGCAAGAAAAGTACCCAAAAGAAAAGGGGGAGATGCAGGCGAGAACATCTCGTAGAAAAGCAAAACACTAAACATTATTTTAGCAAAATAGCGCTACTGGCCCCTAAAATAGTATAAGGCTCAACACAACTGAGTATAGTTTACTTGACATACGATAATTTAGATAAAGTGAACTAGTTTCACTATTCCATAAGATTACTGAAAAGTTGTATCAAAACACTTCAATTTAACATCAGCTATATACACTTTCTCAAATATTCATAAATATTCACACTCCGCGACCTGAAATCGTGAAAGATTTGGAACCTTTTTCAGTTACAGCACAGTAATATCCATCTACCTACTTAATAATAAAACCCAAGACACAGGAATTAACTTGTAAAATCATAATCTATTTTACTTGAAAAATCACAAAAGCAACGCCAAAGACTGGTTACTGAAATTCTTAAAAAAAAAGAAAAAAAAAAGACGTTTCTGAAGATAATCTTCTAAACACGAAACGAGTTTCAGAGATGCTGTTATTACACATATTGAAACAGTAAATTATTGCAAAAGTTCTCTGATGCAAAGGCAAGATTTCGGACACTTGATTTCCAGACATATGAGATTGTTTTATGCATGTTAAATATACTATACTTTGGCCCAGTTAAGTAGAAATTCTACAACTACAGGGAAATTAATACTTTTTTGAACGAGAAGATTTTTGTTTTGCAAGCAACGCAGCTAGTATGCTCATTAATTTACAATTAATGTTTCAAAGAGATTGACATCAAACAAATTTATATGTAATTTTGAATTTAAGAACCTTACATAGCCTAACCTCCGCTCTGATTATACAAGCGTAGTAAGTATGATCGGCTTAGGTAAGAATTCGCAATACAAATTGATATGGGCCAAAATGACTTATGGCTGGCAAACGTAACGACGAAGATTTGAAGCTTTCTAGCTATCGAAATAAACATTACAGATCTTTAAAATCTTACGTTTGACACCTACATATCGTAGTAATTTCAAGTTATTTAAAACGTAACAACAACGCAAAGGTAAACCAAAATGCTTAGTGGAAAAATAGTATGCATTCAAAGAGTGGCACTGACTAAAGTGCAAGGTAAATATTCTACGTACACAAATCATATTTACTGTGCTGAATTTTCATGCTCTAAACATATATGTGTACAGACTTGGATTTGGTGAGAGAAATAGGAATTTCGAAAAATTAACCATCCATTACCAGGAATGAATCAGCCCCCAGCTCCAAACAAATTTAAGCAGACATGACGATTTCACACATACTTTCTCGCACAAAACCACAAGCCACCATCATGATAATAAAATAAATCACTATTCACACACGCATAAGAGAGGAGTTAGAACCACAAATGAAAATTTATATTTGTTTAGACAGCACTACGAAAACCACTCCACACAAATCACTTCATACATTGACGAAAATTTAACCACAAATCACAACTGAGATGCTCCTTCATATCCACCTCCAGTTTGTACTAACATGGACAACGAGAGACGCCAATTTTAGCAATTGATAAACAGCTGCCCTTTACGAAAACTGGTTGAAACCTCATTCCAAAGGTTATGGAAATTCACAAGTTGGGATCTCTATTTGAATGCATATACTTTTTAATTTTATTTGCTGCCTTTTACTTTAATTTAAAACTCTTTTCAGCAGTGGGATCCTGAGCAGTTTCTACGGCAAGAAGACATGTTTTTCTATTACTGACAAATTTATCCAATCAGAGAAAAGAATGAAACTGACAAGCGGGAGAGAAAGGAGGCGTGGCTCAGCTGGCCAAATAACAATAAAACTAAATCAACAATCAGATCGGTTTTTCTGTTTACAAAAATTTTAACGAAAGAAAGATGGTTAAAGAAAATGACAAAATAGGCAAAGAAAATAAAGTACAAAATAGAAAAAATCATGATGATAAAATCGTCCCGCCAAATAACAATCAAAAATGTTTAGTATGGCTCGACTTCTTTGATATGTGGACAAATAAACTCCTTGATGAAAGCCAAAGACGAAAAATGTTACCGAGAAAATACGAATACAAAAAAAAGGGGAGAGGGTAAACCAACCAAAATTGTAAGACAAAAATATTACACGCACGAAACATGAAAAGTCAACAACATTCGCTTCTCCCTCATGGGAGAGACGCGTCATCTCACAATTGATTGTTGAGAATCCTGTCTGTGATTCCCCTTTGGGGATGCCATTGTGTGATTGGGGAGATAATATTTTAGAATACCTTGCATGAATGGGAAAAATTGAGTAAGGCATTAAAGACATAAGTTACTCGCAAATTTCTTCAGCTTCTTGTTTCATTGAAAAAACAACAAACTTTTAATTTAATTGCGAGTGCAATTTTAAATCCAACAATTTGCGAAATAGAAAAGTTACGAATAGAGCGTAAATTCTTGACGTGAGTTGAAAAATTATCTAGATGAAATTAGTAATGCGCATATTTGAAAATGTCAGCCAGTTGTAGCAGCTTCTTTTATAATTACCTGAATAATTCATACGAAAATTGTGCCTTTCAAAAATCCTAATACATAGTTTGTCTAATCTTAACAAATCTTTTCGTAATAACGTGTGTTACTTATAAGGTCGTTTTTAAAACAGTTTTGATCAATATGTTCCTCTATCATTAATAGCTGATAAGTGAGTTCCCTCCCTCTTTTAATAGTTTAAAGGAAGGATTATGAACTTCGTCTTGCATTAATTAAGTTATATAGATGTTCAACGAGCGCAAGTTTCTCTAGGAAGTGGATATAGTTTTTGGTAGCTTTCTCCGTATGTTGCCAGGTCGGAGTTACTGGTCCCCCACCAGGCGCCTCCCCAGATAACGGTTGAGAGAATCCCGACCGAAAATTGTGGTACTAAAACTTGCCTGTGTGGGATAAAACCAGTATTGCTACCTTGCATTTAGTAGAGGGATCTCCGAAGGCTAAGAGAAGATAACCCCAAACATAAAATACCAAGGTGAAGGGGAAAAGATTTACGATTACTTCCCTCATGTTCAAGATGAATGACATCGGGAAGGCTCAGATATGAACAAAGGACGACATCTTTGAGAGTTTAGAATTCCGAGTTCGTGAACGAAAGACTAAATTGCTTTACGAAATGTACTCGACGGTGGAAAACGGTTATAATAAATGTCCATGCCCAGAATTGGGAGGCTGATCATAACGACAAAGATACATTTTGCAATAAGCTAG
>JAGDQP010055344.1:2411-13159 GCA_022664845.1 Lepisma saccharinum
ATTATTATTATTATTATTATTATTATTATTATTATTATTATTATTATATACTTAAGGCTGTAATTATAAAGGCAATGAATACAGTTAACGTAGGTTTTCACGTTATCGAACTCCACAAACTCCACCTTTCGTTGATAGGTTAGATATTGAGACAGATCAGACGGAGTAACTTGATAGTGAGTATTTCCATTGTAGCTGACCGGTAGCAGTTATCACAGTATCACAGTTTAACTGGAACATTAGTGAGAGCATGTCAAACATGGAAACCACAAAAATGGGGCTGAATGCCGCAATAGTTCAAACTCGGAACGAACGCTAGTACAGCGGAAAAATTGTGCCTTGTATTCAATAGAAGTATGGTAAATGAGTGGAAAATAGAATGCTGGTTTAACAAATTTTATAGAGGACGGCAAAGAATTTAGCCTCTATATTCAAGTGCTGCACGTCAGGAAGTCATAGACAAGTAGGCACTTAAGGTGGCTATGAGACCGATAATAGACAAGCACGCAAAGCACTACAGTTAGAGCAAAAAGTATTGGTACACCTAACAAAAAACCTTCATAATCACTACTACATGAAAGTTTATTATAAAAATGAAGAAAGTAATTCATTCTTGTGCTTATTATACGATATTCTTGAGAAGATCAAAGACAAAATATTGTACGAATGTCTGTTTTCAGGTTAAAAATTAAAAAAAAATAAAGAAAACGAAAGAGCAAAAATATTGATACACTATTGTATTTCGTCAACTTTGGGTGGAACGGGAGGGGTGGGGCTGCTCGTCCTATTTACAATAGTTGTTGTTTGGATTGCCGTGTGTTCACAAAGTGCTGTACTCTAGCTGAAATCGTAGTGTGCTGAACTCGTAAAATGAAACGAAAAGGCAAAGGGACGCAGAAGCAAAAAGAAAGGTAATTATTCTCTTACATATTGTAAATCATTAACTCAGGTATCTAAGATAGTTGGAAAGCCAAAGGCGACAATTGAATATATAATATATAGGGTTGGTGAAAGAAAATCGTTGAAGAATGACCACAGATGTGGGCATCTCAGGAAACTAAACAAATATACTGAAAGAACATTGATTAGAAAACTAAAGGGTAATCCTAGAATTGGTACACTAAAATTACCAGTTGTCCTTAGATAGAGATTAATGTCTGTTCTCTGTGCTAAATTGTCTGACGAGTTACATGGAAGAACAGCCGTATAAAATATTTCGTAAGCGAAGCAAATAGGAAGAAAAGACTGCAGTTTGCTAACCCAGAATTTAAACACAAGCCCAGAATTTTGGAATCGAGTTGTTTTCACGGATGAAATGAAGTAAGCCGTTTTTGGTTCAGATGGGAGAGTAAAGCTGTGGAGGAAAAAGATACGTAACTGGAAATTAAACACCTCCAATCCAATGTGAAGTATGGTGGTGGTTTTGTGTTAGCTTAGGGTTCTATGAGAGCTTCTGTGGCGGGAAATCACCATTTTGTTGATGGGGTAATGGACCATAAGGCATATATCAACATATTAAAGTCTAATCTACATACGTCAGCAGAAAAATCAGAATTAAAGACAACTTTTTTTTTTATTTCTGCAGGATAATGATCCAAAACATTGAGCTCATAATATAAGATTATAGATTCTTTGCAACACTCCAAGGCACATGAAAACTCCAACCCAATCCTCAGTCATTGAACATTTGTGGGCATATCTAAACAGAAGAGTGTGTGCAAAACAGATTTCAAATAAACAAGACTTGAAAAACGCGTTAATAAAAGAATGGGGCAATGCCTCATCAACTTCAGGCCATCTAATAATGTAAAGAATAACCTACAAAGTATTACGCCCCCCCCCCCCTATTAAAACACAGAACATAGAACACAAATAGTGATAATCTGGACATTATCATTTTTTTTTTTTAAATATTTGGTTTGCTTGCCTTTAGAATCAAAATTTGTATGACTTTATTTTTCTAAAAGATGACATTATTATTGTTGTTTAATTTTGTAGAAACAAATCGAAAGATGAACAGTGTTTCGTACTGTTTAATATCTTTAATTACCACCCAAGCTGTAGCTTTGGTTACATTTTAAGTGTATTAATATTTTTTGCGCTAACTGTAAGTAAAGCACTCAAATGCCATAAGTGATTTTTAAAATTAAAGAACAAATCTAGTTTCTTCCATATGGGTCACGGGATTAGATATATAAAAATACAGGGAATATGATATTGAATTATATTCTATTTAAGACTTTTTGGCATCCTTGGCTCAGATTGTGGCCTTTCTTAAGGTGCTATCCCGGAATTCGCGTGGTAAAACTGAGGAAAACCTCGAAAAACCTCAGTCGGGATAGTCGGCCGTGGGGTTCGAACACATATACATACTCATTGTCACTCTCAAGCCGCGACGTTAACATCTGAACCACGAGGGCTGGGTATTGATATGAACGTGTTGTGTGGCTTCTGCACAACTATTGACTCATTGCGAACATTATGCTGGAAAGAATGAGAATGGAGGAATTTAAAAAGCGGTCGAGAAGTAGTGCAGATATCGACGAAAAACTCAAATTTGGAAGATTTCGGAAAAATGTAATTATGGTCGAAAATTTTCCTCAATCCCATTTGACTGTGAGTTACTTGAAAGTAGAATTATTATCGCGAGCACCATCAGAAGCGACAGAAAAGATGTGTCACTTGAACTTCGGTCAGCTCTTTCAAACGCACACTACTTGACACTGTCAGTTATACCACAGAGAACCACTCTCTGGTTATACTTTTGTGCACATTATAACTTTGATTACGTATATCCCTTAGAAAGGAAAGTGCTTACGGTGCAGAAATACACGAAAGAAGGACACACCAAAGGGATTAAAGTGTGATTGTTTAAGTATTAATAGAATGAACATGTAACAAGTAAACTTGACCTTTGATTTATATACAGGGTGATTCATGACTTCTGGTACAAACTTCGGTAGGTGAATCCTCATATAAAAAAAAGGAAAAAATAGTTCATATGAACAGGCGCATAATCATTCTTAGTTTCAGCGCTACCGGGCCCCAGACGTCCACAACTGCATTTCAAGGCAATTTATTTCGAAAACTAATAGCTGTAGAGCTAGCGGCTCGTCGTTTCGTCAAAGAAATCAGGCTTTCTGGTTCAAAAAATGCACATGTCAGAGATGAGGGAAAAATGCGCGAGGGATTCCCATAATGAAATGAGGGATTCCCCCAGAATTGCACAGCGAAAATGGGTCGAACAGAGCATGGAGAAGATAAAATCCTATCAGAGAACAAAACCACGTTGATTTCAAGGTGATACCTCGGTGAATCTTGGTGAATCATTTCATTCGGGAATCCCTTGCAAATTTTCCATCACGTCTGACATGTGCATTTGCTGGAGGAGGAAGTCTGATTTCTTTCACAAAACGATGTGCCGCCAGCTCTATAGCTATTAGTGTTCGAAATTAATCACCTTGAAATACATTGTGCTATTATGCAACCAAGCATAACATTTTTTATTCCTTCCCCATCTTGTATCTGCTTGAGGTATCGACTTCTAACGAACGTAGTGTTGTTCTCTGGTATTAAGTCAACTTCTACATGCTTTGTTGGACACAATTTTGCTGTGGAATTCTTGGGGAATCCCTCGCACATTTTCCCATTACTTCTGACATGTGCAATTTCTGAACGAGGAAGTCTGATTTCTTTGACGAAACGATGGGCCGCCAGCTCTGAATCTATTAGTATTCGAAATAAATCGCCTTGAAATACAGTTTTGGACGTCTCTGGGGCCCATTAGCGCTGAAACTATGCATAATAGGGCGCCTGTTCATATGAACTTGTTTTGATATGATGATTCAACTCTCGAAGTTTGTACCAGAGGTCCTGAATCACCCTGTATGTTATAAAAGCACTTGCATTTATAGAATCAATGTATCTTAATGAGGAATGCAGTTAGAGGAATCTTAACGACGAATTCAGGGTATCAGGAATTGAGTTTCTCCTGAATTCCATTTATTTGTCAAGCTGAACTTACTTACTGGGTTTCTTCTCTCACTTCATGTCTTGTTTCGACTCAATAAACGCACTTCTACAGTTATTAATACGTAGCATAATTGTATGTGTGTGTAAGTTACGTATTTCTGAAATCATAGTGAGTTTTCACAATACTGTCTTTTTCTTTGCAGTAAGGCCATTATCTGTAAAACTCCACCCAAAACCAAAGGTGATCTTAGCTAATAGGCAATATGAGATAATTTGCGAAACTTATGGATCACGACCTCGAGCTACTGTCACATGGCTGAAGGGTGCAAAGAGGCTAAAGCAAACGGTGGTAAGTTTATTTTGTACTTAACCATATGAAAATGTGATTAATGTAATACAGCTACTTGCATTACAACACAAAATATTTTCCAGTTATATGTGAAAAACATATTGGTGATGGGACATGACGAGCAGTGGAAAATAGTTTATATTGTAATATATCTCCCTACATTGCATTAATCATATTGCTCTCTGTTTCTTTTCAAACGTACCAACAGATGATATATACATGCGCGAGTAAGGTACGAATATGTGCGTGTTATGCACGATAAAGATCACGGCTAAACTGGATGCGCAATCAGATTAGAGTCTACATACTGACTTTTAATCTGTGTTTTTCCACCTTTTATACATGCCTGGGTTACAAGGTAAAGTGGAAAATTAACAGTAGTTAAAACCGATGCAGGAATTTTTACAGAATATACAGTAATACATATTCTGGTTTTTACCCTTTTTCCAGAATATTTTTCTCGTGCTTTCCTGTCTTTTGTTTCGCCTTCTTTCTTCTTTTAAACATACCGATTAGCGGTAAATGACTTCTTAAGATATAAACCACACCCGCAACAAAGGTTTAGCTGTATGTATGCATGCGGGGATCTTTAGTAGAAGTAGAAAATGTGAGCAGAGACATGGAGAATTAGGTCATCTAAGGTTGTAGTGACATAGAGAGTCGGAGGAAATAGGAAAATTTTGGGAATAAAACAGCTGATTATAGTTTCATACTAAGACATGAAGAAATTAAAATGTATGGAAATGATTATAAAGAAATAAATATTTAATATTTTTTATATTCAAGAGTAAGTACTCGTTTTTCTAAATTTGCTATTTCACATGCCAATGTGCACTGTTCCTCTATGTGTTATATGCAAAATATTATCTAGTTTACTGTATAACATACCTAGAATATCTGACATAATATTACAGTTAAATTTCCTTTTGATTGTTTTCGTAATTTCATTAAATAATTTGTCATTTTAGGTGGTGAAAGATTTATACACCAAGCTAGGCAAATTATTACACATTGTCATTAACAGCTTTCAATAAAAGCAAACATTACAAGATTGTAGCTTTATGAAATTCACTTATGGAAATAACACATGCTATATACGTATTTCTATATTAGCCTATACCTTAATGATGCTAAAACGTCCTTCTTTGTTATTACACCGTTAATAAAATTGTGCAAAATACGATGATTTTCTATGATGATTTTAAATGAACAATAATAATCAAAATTAAGGTACATTAAATTATACACCCACATAAAATAACCAAGGGAGATGAAACTCTAAACTAAAAAACAAAAAAAAAAAAATATTTGCGTAAAAGTCACTTTAGAATATAATTATAAATTACATTAAAACGTGGATCAAAATCTGCAAAAGTTATCTGTGCGGGTTACTAAAACAGAGAAGACGAATATATTTAATTATACACTAACGAGAACATATTTCTGAATACGTGTTTCAGAAACGAAATGAAAACTCCTGTGAATCATCAGCTTAACCAAAATTACTTGTATGGTTGAAACATTTATTCTGCAACTAAGACTTACAAGGAAACTGTCTCCGGTGGGAAACGAAAATCAGCATGAAACTTTACAGTTTATTGATGATGTGTTCAAATGAAGACTCATATAGTACTAAGTTTCCGAGTTTCGCGAAACACTAGTTACAGTACTTCAAAGTTTTCGATTTTTTTTTTTTGTGAATACGTGAATGGTAGGCAAAACTTCATACATGTGTGTTGAAATTATACATTTCCAATTCACTTTTATATAAAAGGTTCCGCTGAAGATAATTAAAATGTTAGATTAAAGTTATTGATGAAGGTGACGTGTTAATTAATTGATCTTATCTCTGCAAAATGCGAATATTATATAAATACAGGGTGACCCAAAGAAGACTTCCCGTCTCATTAATTTCCAGGAGGAGTCTCGAAACACGCCCCTATTCATTTAAGAATGTGCCAACGTGGTCAAGCATTGCATGCTGTCTATTTTATTGTTGTCTAGTGACCATAAGTGATATTTTCTTAAATGACTACATGGGTCAAGTGACACATCATGTCAAAAGGTAACATTTACAAACGCATGTGATCATCTACTAGTTTCTTTGAAAACCTTGCGGGTAATTGCGTTTGCAACTCTCAAATATTAAAAAGTGAAACCTGGTAGGTAAAATAATATTTTACATTATTTAACGTTATGAGCGCTTCAACTGTCAACATTAGTATGAAAGAACTCCTAGAAATATCACCGTAATAAATTATAACATTCTCTCCAATAGCACCGAATCCCTGTGATGAATACGTTAATGCCACAAATTTCAGATCAGCATTACGCGTTGGGAAGGAAGAACGGAAGAAAGTGGGTTCGAACTCAGGTGCCAAATATGGTGACTGAAAATGTCCAGAATTTCATCAGTTTCACCAGTCGAATGTTGAGTTGGTACTATAAAGGCCTGCCCGCTAACTTCCACTCAAGCGCAATGTTTGGGAGCGGAGTTCGGACCCACGTTCTTCCCTTTCCCAACGCATAATATTCTGAAATTCGCGGTATGTCTTTGGATCACAAATCATGAGATAGAAATCTGAACTTTATCACAGGGATATTTCAAGGAATTGTTTTATTCTATAAATAATATTGGGAGTTGGATCGCTCATAACGTTAAATAGTCACTTTATAATATTTATGATTTGCAAACGCAATTTAGTAAATGATCACATGCTTTTGTAAATAGAACCTACAGATCATTGGCATGATGTATCACTTGGCTTATGTTGTAATTTAAGAATATTCTACTTATGGATGCTAGTCCGCAATAAAATGGGACAGCATGCAATTGACCACAATGGCACATTCTCGATTAAATTAAAAGGGGCGTGTTCCGGGATTGCTTCTGGAAATCAGTTGGTTACAAAATTAACGAAATGGGAAGTTTCCTTTCGGTCGCCCTGTATTGACATAATATTCGCATTTGGCATAGATCAGATCAATTAATTAACACGTCACCTTCATCAATAACTTTAATCTAACATTTAAATTATCTTCTGCGCAACTTTTATATAAAAGTGAATGGATAATGTATAACTTCAACATAAGTTTTGCCTACCATTCAGGCATCCAAAACAACATTTCGAAAACTTTAAAATTCTGTAACTCGCCTTCCGCGAAACTCCGAAACTTAGTACTATATGAGTGTTCATTTGAATACATCATCAATGCACTTGTGGAAGTTTCTTGTTGATTTTTGTTTTCCACCGGATACAGTTTCCTTGTTAGTCTGAGTTAGATTTCTTCGCGAATAAACTTCACAAATCGTTGTGTATATCACCATTTTTTAAAAAAATAAAAAAATGGTAAATTTGTTGGATAGACTGTTAGACAGACTGTTTTTGTTTTCTAGTGAATATATTCAAAGGCTCATAAAACCATTTCAGATGTAGAAGTTATTTACATGGACTTCTATTACAGTTATTTGAGTTGTACAATGTCCGTTCAATTACATAGCGACATTCGTATGATTTGCTGAGTTTCAGAAATAATTTTCTATATGCCACCAGACGATCAAACTTAAGCTACCTTGTATAGCGCTTTACCATGGACAAGTTTTATTTGTGTACCTTACTCCGAAATATAAAACAAATGAAAAATATATCATCATTTGGCAGCAATCTGTCTTTCTGTCGCGGATCTAAGATATTTGCAATTGTATGTATAAACTGATGACAGAAGACCTTTTGTGATGAAAGGGCGTTGGACAGTCTTTTTTACAAACTCAATGTGATGCGTAATGATATTGATGCTACTGCAATCCTTAAACTTCCAAATCTAGGAAGGTGGTTGTATTATTCTACTGAAATTAAAAAAAAACTTTCTAAGGATATTTATTTTCTTAAATAATTCGTACTAAACAGTAAATCAAAATTGTTTATGTATGACTAAATAAAAAAAGCAGGGTCGCGCCCTCATACACAGTCACTTTATAAATTCTTCAATTGGCGTGCCCCATGATTTCCTTTTTCCCTAGGCATAAAAAAATTAATATTTTTTACTTTTTAGTGGGAATTATTTAAGAGAAGTATATGTCTTCAAAAGTTTTTTTATTATTTTCTTCGAGTTATTTTGGTGTTCGGATTTTGTGATCCAAATCTTAAAGTGTTCTGCAACCAGTCAAACCCAGCATCGTGACAGGATAATAGTTATTTTTGGATAAACAAATTCATATAAAAATATATTAAAATTTGCTTTCAAAATATATAAATGTATAATGTATAGAAATATATGAAAATAATACTAGAATAATTTATTGTCACCCTACTTACGTTGCTGTGCAAATTTACATCACTGTATGACGTCGGAAAGTGAGCTGAATTAACGTTGCATGATTTGAGGACAACACGAGGCATTGTGAACTAAACAAAAGCGTGTAAAAAAGGGAGAAATTTATTTCCAAGCAATTGGTTTATTAGCCCTAGAACCACACCATATCACTTTTATTACGCAAATAACACTGTGGGGTTGCGGAAGACCCAATTGAAATATTAATTTATGAATATATCTAATTGTTAGTAACTCAATTTTGATTTATTTATTTTCTCACTGTCCGTTAAAAGATAAATAAACGAAAAAGTGAAAAATTAAAAATTCAAATATCTTTTTTCAATAGGATCATCCGCAATTCCAGAGACGGTGTGGTTCACGGCTTTAACACGCCATTTCTATTAATCGTTATATAGAAGTTTTGCTTTTCAACTCATAGTTTAAAATTGTATCAGTAAATTATAATGCAATAGAGGGTAATCGCACAATTAAGTTATTTGTAGATAGGGTGACCGTACCAGTAATAGATCAGTCGCCAGTGGTTGACCAATAAGGAAAACAAACGGTAATAATAGAGTAAACTTTATACTTCCGTAAGATAGTCTCCAAATGTTATGCAATCATTAAATGCATTGTGCGCCGAAAATCACATGCACTGTGTAAAGTGAATCTGGAACAGAGAAGAGTTCACAATACGAGGACTGAGTTACAGCTGATACAAGATATCCGTGCATAACTACTAGAAGGTACAGTGGAACTATTAACTATTTTATTCCTTCGTTATTCAAGGAACAGTCTCAACTAAATTGAATGAATGAGTTACACTGGAACAATCGTAGTTCACAATTGTGTACTACAACTGGTCAAATACTGGTGCAACTACACCATCAGCCATATATTTGTATTTTCGAATGAAACACATACGGGCTGCTGTTTCTCTGACTTACTCTGCCACATCTTAGGCTTGGTTTCGTAGAAAAATAACTATTTTTCGATTATTAAATGAACGTCAGTTCTTGTTTACACTTGAAATTTCCCTTAGTTTGTCAACCATTGATTAAGTCACCCTATGAGGTGAGAAAAAGGTACAATGCACTAAATATTTTTGCGCAAACCAGATTGTGGTGTCGTATGTGATCGACAGCACAAAAAGTTCACAATTCATTAAGAAAACCGTTATACTAATATTGTCACTTGAGCTGCTATTCAAACACTGAAGGTAGGCGAAATACCAGCATGCTAACGCCATTTGGTGTATGCAGAAGCTATATCTTAAAATGGCAGGGTCGTGGCCAACCCACAGTGGGGTCTAAGGTTAATTTTAATCATTTAACTCTTAAAACTAAAGATAAACTTATTCACATAATATGCCACTGGTTGCAAGAAATTAAATTCGCGCACATATCTTTATATTCTTGCTAATAAAAGAAAATATGATTGCAAATTTCGACAGAAGCCACGTAATCGTTTATTGATCTGCTAAACACTGTAAACTGAAAATTTCTATTAATGTAATATATGGAGCTGTTCAACTTCAAACGTGTTACCCATCTACCCCTATGCAGTAAAATAGAAGCCCTGGAAACAATTGAGAAGCAAACAAGCAAAAGCTCACAAGTCAATTTTTTGATTTAAAAAAAAGTTTTATTCGTTTCAAAACCTGAATGCAGAGCTGCATCGAATAATACAAAGTATTTTTCTGATAGAAGTACTTATCTCAAGGGAATATGTACATCCTTGATCTCATCATTCACTACAGTTCTTTATTCAGGTGATAAAACGAACAAAACATTGTTATCAAAAAATGGACTTGAGTAGCCTGTTTGCTTCTCATTTGTTTGCTAAATTTAACTGAGTCGAACTACTCTGTTAGATCTAGTAATTAAATGTTAATTTTAAATGCAACATTGGTGAAGTGGCACACCGTTTAAAATGTAATTTGGTTCTCGCGTAGCTGTCTCATGGTTATGTTGGTATAGCATAAGTATTTAATTTGGTATGAAGGTAAGGGGAAGATTAAATCTAAGCAATTCAACTAAAAGAGGCAACATACTAAATTGTAAGACTCATACAAGATTTTAGGTCAAGATATAGAAGTGAAAAATGCATGTTA
>JAGDQP010055345.1:1739-13159 GCA_022664845.1 Lepisma saccharinum
TATGTTATTTCAGACACAACTTTCCTAATGGTATGCAAAATGCCGATGAGCCATTTTGCCTCTTTTTCAACTGCGTAATAACATTAAAACCTTTACGAGATTGCAACTCGTACACAATACATTATCTAAAAATTAAATCTTATTATTTTTTTTACGTTACAGCATATTTAAAAGTAATATTCCGTTTGTACTCACCTCTTTGAAGATAAGGTAATTTTTGTGTTTCGGAGATCTATTGCACCTTCATAACCGCGCAAACAGAACCGCACCGGGTGACACCTGGTGGTAACTGCGTACGTAACAGCTGAAGGATTAACTCGCAGCAGTTAGCAACAAGAAAACAGGATAACGAAAAGAAAAAATATCAAGATATATGTTTTTGTTTAATGTCAGATAAGCAAAATAAATTGATATTAATTTGTACGACATATCTTGACAGTTTTCTACGTTGCAAAGAGGTTTAGTCAACGGTACGAAATACAGCCATACATTTCCATAAACTTATTCGGTGCCACAATGTTGCAACGTCGTTGAACATTAAAAGTTTAAAATCACCCCAATTTCTCACGAGTATCAACGTTCAGAACTGGTTGCTATATTTATGGGGTGATATATCACCATATATTAACCATTGCTACCATTTTCCAACGGCAAATGATTACTGGGTCAGCGAAGAAGAAAGAGTTCGAACTCGGACAACCAGATTTCAGGATTATCTGAACGCTTATAGGAACACCACATCGCATCAGCTAAAGTTATACAAAATGGCACTATCAACGTTGAAAGGATATTTATTTTTTATAAATGATCTATAGTTTCTATTCTACCACTACCAAACAGAGACAAGCTATATCGACATATGTCTTGGCATTCTCATATACAATTTCTTTTAGCACTAAGTAAATCATAACATTATCAGCCAGAAAAAGGAACAAGTATACAGTCTATACGTCTATCCACTTGCTACGGTTATTAGACTCAATATTTCTTTTAAATTTAACTAATATGAATGTATACTCTAATTCATATAAACACGAAAACAGTCTTTTTCCAAAAATATTATAATACGTTTCGCCACAATACATTAATTTTCAATATGATGCTAGTTCATCTTATACTTATGCATACACGCGGTTCTGTTTCATCCATTTGATTTTCTATTGCATATGGCATCTGCTTAATAAATCAACGTGAAATTTGTATATTCATTGTAGTAAATTAAGATCTTAAACATAAAAAATACATCGACATTTATTCAGTATATTCCAATGATTTCCTTCTGAAGATGATTTATCTTAAAAATTGATAATTAAAATTGTTTTGTGTTCATTAATAAAATTCTCTATTTCATCTTTTATTTTCTTATCAACTTCCTTAACGTATACCACCTATATTCAGTGTGTTGACAACTAACTAGTTTTGGAGAAATACAAGGATTTTGTATTTGCTTTAGATAATATTGCTGTCATAAAGGCACGGTTTTAATATTGAGTTTCAGACCTAACGGTGGGGATTTTGAATTTGAATTTAGCTAATTTGGTGTTTAGGCAACTTTGGCATAGGTGGAATGGATGACGGGATGAAATGTTCGAACGCTGTAAGTGGGAGGAAACGGGAAAACAGAGAAACACCCTACACGGTTATTGTTCACCACAAAACCCAGATGGTATGACCAGGGATCGAATCCACGATCTCTAATAGAAGAGTTGAGTCCTCTACAATCTAGCTACGACGGCCACAGAATTTCGAAATGTTATTCATTTAATATGAAAACGTTAAAACTGATATTAGGAAGAGTAAATTGCGAAGCAACATTTCTGGTACCATCGCGTTACTTAGAGCTAAGTAACATCAATTTATTTTAATTTGTACTGCAGAAGGAATTAGTGCATCTAAATTCTATGTACAAGTGATACTTTGAATAATAAAATGTCCACAGAATTTATCAAGAAAAGAGATAAAGCCTCCTGCTTACCACGTGACTGCATTTGTATTAAGTTTTCAGCACCAATAGCGATTTCTGTTCAGAGTAGTTTGCTTGCAAACTGGTTTGGAATAGCTATCCGTGACTTTTGGAGATTTTACCGAGTAATTCACGGATTTGAGCAACCATTTAGCAATCCAAAAATTATATGATTTTTTTTTTTACATATATGCTCTTGCATACAACAAAATGTTTCAAATGAAGGCAGTAATCAATAGCTACATTAATTGAAAACGATTGACGCAATTGATACAACGCATGTTCGGAATCCTAATTTAAAGGCACAACATGTATAACCATGGATCATGCTATACAGTGGCTCTATTTCGGGAAAATAAAAAAAAATGTTATCTTTATCGATCACTTTTCATATAGTGAATTAGATCCCAAGAAAGCATATATACTTTAAAACAATGTGCTGGCTTATAGAAACGAACACATAGAACAACAGTATTGAGTGATGGTGAAATCGACATTTGATATTAAAGAACTAAAATATCACGTATTTTAGGGGGTGTTACTGAGACCTTCAAGAAGTACGTTGACTTACGTAAATCACTATGCCCCCCAAACAGTTTCCTATTTCAATGCATAGAGATAATATCTCAGATTGGCGTAAATATCAGTAGATTTATCTCAGATATACTAGCATATAGAAACCCAAATTTTTTTCTTTAATTATCAAAAAAACACCTTGCTAATCGAAGCGCTAACATCGTTTATCCCTTAATTTAAGCCCAGAAAGACTTATCTCCTGCTAAGGTTTTCAATTAACATTTAGAATTTTAAAAATGAACTTCTATAATCCATCATATCGGATACAATTGCTGGACTTAGCCATTTTCTCTCGGTCTTGAATTCTGTTGCATAGCTTTCCATTAAAGACAGTTTATATAGTCTGTCAATATCATCAAACTTGGATTTGAGCTTGAACTTGTTAATCATGAATTTCATCTTTGAGATAAACTTCGTTTCTATTCTAACTTAAATCTTGTATTTCGAGTCCTATTTAGCTATGCACTCTCCCAACTAAGAATCACTCACTTCTTTTACAGGAAGCTATCAAGGTATAAGTAGCTAGTCGGCACCTCAGCCGATGTATAATATTTGCGCTCTTATTTCATAAAACGAAACCATTTCTACGAATGATTTTAAAATTGAGTCCAATTTTAACAAAATAGGTACATCATTCAGTTTCAGTTTTTATCATCAAATAACACCTGAGTTGGCTATCATGTGTGGTGGGGGCATTCGTTTTGTAGTTACGTCATGCCTTACTCACCTTTTAAGTTCTCTAAGATAGTTCTTTTTTGTATGCTGTACTGGAAAGATATACTTACTCTATAACTTATTATACCAATCTACAGAATTAATAGAAAGTGAAAATTAGTTTAAATTATTTAAGTATATAGCGCGGTGTCAGCAAAGTGTATATGCAAATAAATATACTTCGAAACACGAACACAGTCTTTTAGTGCGAATATTTTTTTTCTTCTCGCGAGTGATTCGTTTTCTCTGACTAGCATATACACACTCACATATACATTATCACCATACCATTTAAACTTTTAAAACTTAGATTCGAAACAGATAAAGTAAATAAAACAACTCGGGAGACTCAAACTTTAGATGAAGCAATACAGCGTATTCCGCCTCTCCGTAGCTCTTCAAACCCGCGTGTCAATAATGATAGTCAGGCTTCCACAGCGATTTTGATGAACTCTTTGACAATAATAGCTTTATTGGTTTACCGAATAGACATTACCACTGGAAAACATCTGCCAAGTTTCAGTTCCAGTATGATGATATACAGATCCTTGAAGTTTCTTGACCGAAATTATTATGCGATTTGCCGATTTGCGAACAATTAGTTCTTAAACAAGAACAAGGAAAAAAGGTGTCCACAAAAGCTATCTCAACCGATGCAATGAGCCAGCAGCACCCGTTCAGTATGGCGATTTTCGATGACTTTTGCGTTAGTCAGGGAACCCAAACTTCACTCTATGATGTACCGGACTATAGAAGCGTCTTTTAATGTGAACAATTTTACCATTACCAACCCAGTGCATTATACACTCGGGAAACAAGGAAATACGGGACAACCAAATCCGTTATCAGCCCAATCCCAGAGGCACCAAATGTACAAGATAAGAGCATTGCACTAGCAACGATGCCCAAACTTGAACCTCGAATTGAGCAAACTCCATTACCACCAAAGCCAGTTCCTATACTTTCCCTACTTCCATCAAAGACCGAACCTACAAGTTCCGCAGACCCCCAACCGATACCGTTATTTCCCACTGACGTGCCACAGAGTTCAACAATTCCGACGGCAACAGTGCTCCGAAGTGCCGATCAATGGAACTCCACCGTACACCCAAAACCGGTATCCCCGATGACAGCTCCTGCTGATCCGATCACCGGTCCGACATTTGACAATATAGTGAATTGTGATGTTCCCCAAATTCAACCTTCGATAGTGGCACCTGCTACTTAATCTGGGAGTCCACCTATTAACAGCATTTACAAGAAGTCAAACAATCATAATGATACCTTAAACAAATATGAACAAGCAACAGACTCAAATCAGGGTCAGGATATGCAATGCAATTTCATAGAAGATGTGACGAGTCAGCAGAAAATTACTAAAACGCTAGGAACTTGCCTGGTGAACTTACAAAACACATAGTGGATGAACCACTACCCAGTGGCCAGGTAATTTTGTGCAACAGAACAAAAAACCCACCAGATTGGTTTCATGTACTTCAAATAAATACGTGCAATTCCGTAGGGACATTTATCCGTTTACGTGAATCAAGGTTACCTGCGAAAGAAAAGATAGAAAATCCAAACAGATTTCTGGTCTTGACCCACGTCCCTCTGTAAATATCACTAATTCTCAAACAAATCGTATTCTACCAGGAGACTAAAAACATAAATCTTATGGCAAACCTTTATTGTATAAGACAAAATTACTCCCAAAAATTACGAAAACCCGAATCACACTTCTTCATTACTGGTCCTTAAAAATTCACTATGGGTAAAGTTGAACCTGCCCGTAGTTAGTCAAGGGACAAGACCCTTGCATATACATCCACACATATGTGTATTCCTCTAAAAAATCCATTTAGAAAAAATAAGATTTTACCCCAATACGAAACTGAAAAAAAATTCTGTAACAAACAAGACTTAGAAGCGAAAAGTAAAGAAGCACTGAAAAAAACTCAAATTTAACCACCCAGACTATAAAAGTTAAAAACCAAGCTTTAGGTAGACTACAATTCAAAAACGGAAAAGCAAATGTAAATGAGGAAGCAATTTCATATCATACTCTCATATCTAATTTAATCCCAGATGATTTACCTAAAAAACAAAACCAAAGTGGAACACGACTTAGATAAAGAACTTCATATAGGAAACGAATTGTCGGTAGAAGAAAGAAAGCAAGATTTGGTAGTACTGAAGAAATATCAAGATATATTTGCATGTCCAAACTCAGACCTGTCCGTAGACAAGTGATTCAAACATACATTGAGACTAATATCTTGGATTCCCGTATATTCTCCCCCATTACGTGAAACACCTAAAAGGATCCAAAAGGAAAAAAAAATACAAATCTGACACCGCGCTTCTCGTTCAATATACTGTAGCCCAGTAGTTGTCGTTACAAAAAAGGCATAGAGGACACACGTCTTCATATTGATTATAAAAACAGAGCCGGATGTTACTACCAAACGAATTTGTGTTTTCTAGGATAGACGAACTCTTATGCTACCTCAACGGGGCGCAATATGTCTCTGTAGTTAACTTAAAGTGTGGCTTTAATATTTGCCCTTGCGAGAACAGGACAAACACCTTATTGTAATTTCCTGTTCTGCCTGTAAATGTGAATTAAATGTACTTCCGTTCTTGATCTTTAAGGAGTATTATGTAGACTCAGTCTTTTTAGGCTTAAAACTCACAATTTTAAACCCATACATTGATGACGTAATCATATGGGAAAAGAGATTTTCCAAAATGAAGGAAAAACTTCACTTTGTATTAGGTAGATTACGAGAAGCCTATCTCAAAATAAGCCCTTCCAAATCAAAATTTCCAATAAAGTTGTCTCATACTCGGATATGTACTGAGTAGAGAAGGGATAAGTGTTGATCCCGAAAAAAAATGAAAGCTTTCCAATTAAGGAGGTATCTTCGGAAGTTGAATTTTTTCAGAAATTTCATCCCTAATTTCGCCCAAGTCTCAACACACTTAACCGAACTCAAAAGAATGGGACAGTGTTCCACTTCTATAAGTAATACCGTAAGCGTTTGACAGTTAACGAAAATTTAACAACCCACCGCCCCATGTATTATCACATTTGGACCCAGGAGCCGAAATACATATTTTCACTGACACAAGCCATAAATGAATTAATGGGACCCTTACAATAAAAAAGAAGGTAAATTTCAAGAAGTGGCTTATTATTCAAAGACTCTAACACACACCGAAGCCCGTGTTTCGTGCCCTGATCTTGAAAGTCTGGCCGCATTCAACGTTATCCTCCATTTCCATTAGTATCGCAGTGACAGGAAGTACCGGTTGCATACGGATTCATGTTGTGTATGCTTCTTCTTTATTCCAAGTCCCTAAGTTGCGAAATGATGAGAATGGAACTGCGACTACAGTCTTACGATTTTGATATAGTTCATATAAAAAGAAAGAAAAAATCAATGGCCGATATATTGTCGAGATACCTGCTGGCAGACAGAGAGCTAACAACAAAATATGATGACTATGGCGAACCATTTTGTGCCTCGATGATATACCTAATCATACAATACTAACATGAATTATTCAGGAACAGCGAAAAGAATTATAAATCTAATATCGGAAGATCCTACGGAAAATGAAGTTAACGATAATGTACTCTGCAACAACACACTGTACAAGCGGTGATGACAAAGTGCTAAAATTAACAGTCCTAAAATCAATGGTACCGGAAATTCTACAGGAAGCACATAACATCCCTTTGCTGGGAGATCACTACAGGTAGTGAAGCTCTCTAAAGTACACGCCCATTATTCTTTCACTCAAATGAGTAAATAAATTAAAAACTACGCCCGCAGTTGTGATGCATGTCAGTGTAATAATATCGTAATAGTAGACTACCTCAAGGTTTTAGACGATAATGTCGTCCGTGGACGACCGCTTCCCGTGACAAGCTTGTTTCAAACCTGATCTTTCGATAATTGAGGGTCCGCGAGCCCTTGCAGCAACTTATTATCGTATGTACTGGTATAATTTTAATTCCTATATGGATGGGTCGCAACTCTTCTACTTAGAAATATAAGAACAAGAATAGTTGCGAGAGAAATTGTAGATACGCTTATAACTGTTTTGGTCTGCCAGAAATATTCCTAAGTGATCGGGTCTCAAATGTCCTTTCTTTCCCAAACTCATACAAGACATCGTGGATTTACTCCAAATATCCCATAAATTCGCCTGTGCTTATAAAAGTAGCACTAATGGTGAAGCGGAAGTGACTAATAGAAATTTGGCGACTTTCTTATCTAAGTACGTGAAAAACGAACCACACATATCTTTCATTGACCTCATTTGCCTGGAATTTGGCGGTGAGAAAATGAGAGTCCATACAAGATTATTTTTGGGAAAAATGTCAATTCTCCCTCCGATATACCGCAGAACTTTACAAATACATTTTCGCTAATTACCAAAAATTTAAAAATGATACGTAAGCTTGCGTTGCAAAACATTGAGAAAAGCAAGTGATATATGAAAATAAGGCGAGACAAATCAGATGGAACGGGGAAGTTCCAGAAAGATGACCTCGTATTAGTCCGGAATACAGCTCGTAAGGTTGGATTATCACCTAAACTTAGCGCACGCTACCTAGGTTCCTTTAAACTCTTCAATGCCAATTAGAAAAATGTCTGTAAAATTCCAGAGATTGGTAGTAAGCACATTTTTGTAGTAAATGCTGAAGGAGTAAAGTGCATTACAGTATCAATACTACGACATTTAGAAGGAGAAGCACTGAATAACAAGGTATACTTACACTGTTCAAAAAACTACCGCCTTTATTCTCTTCTTAATGACACGACTGTTCTAAAGGGTCTATTTTGCATTAAACTGGATGTTTACTAATAGTATGAATTTCCCTTCTTTTTTGGTTTTACCCTTCCCCATGAATTTTCTAGTTTCTTTACTTCTAGTTCTAATCTAGTCCCATTTTATATTCATGCAAATGCCATTTCTATATATCTTGTAGTTAGATTACGATGAACACTTGAAAAAATCCTAGTTATTCCCTCGAGCATCTACAGAAGCCATGCAAAACTAACTTCTTAGCGCAACCATATTATAAACTTAATTAGGTAAATACCTTAATATAGACTCTAGCCGATACATCCACCTACGAACTGTATTTCTACAATCGGTAGATACCGCTGTTTCTCTACAAATTTAATAATTTGACTTGCGGGTCTATCACCATAAACTATCAATCGGACGCGTAGAATCTCACTGTTTAAATCTCGATTAAGTATGAAATATGCTTTAGCCTCACATTCGGCCTCTATCGGAGACATTTCTCGAAAAATCCCGCCACTATACTGATAATGAGCTTGGAAATTTCAAATTGCTGGTCGTTCACTGCTATCACTCATACTCGTACAATGAAAATTACAACTATAGGGCTCACAGCGCAAGTAGTCCCAAGAACTCCAAAAACACTCATCCGCCGTAGATTTACGCAATGCCACATCCGGCAGAATTTTTTGTCGGAAAGCTAAACGAAAACAAACCACATCCTTCTGCCTTGTTCTTTTTAAATTTGCACTCACTAAAACAAGACACACGGATTTATGCCACATAAATGTCTAACGCTTGGGGCGTCCCCAGAAATATAATGAACCCGGATATGTCACTTGCCTTCAACTTTTAAGATTCCTTCCCTATAACCTCGTAGTTTGATAGTGATTATTGATAATTAGCACTACCACTACAACTACTGTATTTTGTGTGTGATTTTTATGTATAATTATCTGTATATACGCTATTACTTTAATTGTACATATAAAAGACATATTTTACCGTCTTTTTATGTCAGTATTTTTCTGAATTTATATGTACTAGATTAAATATACTTCATTTCTCTGTGTATTAGAATAAGGCTTAAGTCTTAGTACCGAATTTTCTGTATATTATATGTATATTTCTATTTGCACAAAGTGCTCACTACTACATTGCCCACTTAACTCTTGCTAGGATACCCAACAACACGGGATCCAGTGCTCCATCTATTTCCACATCAGGGACACTTGAAACAAATCGTTTCGTAGAACGTTCATATTCACCCTCGGTGGTAATTGAAATTTCTGTTTATTTTAGCTCTAAGCTTTATACATTGCTCGGAATGTAACCTTTGCGTTTATTGATCACGATCAGATCATGCAAATACCAAGGTGGTCCATAAGTTTTCCGCCATGTGACAGCATGAACTTTGAGCAGCCCTGCACAGAGTAGTGAGTAACTGCAACACAGCAACCGATATCCCACTGTAGGGAGGAATCTGTCCCCTGGTAGATACAGGTTTTTCAAAATCAACTATACATAGAAAATTGGCAACAGTTGGCAAGGTGTACAGACGATGTGGAGTTATTCCGCATGATTTCATTCCTGAGCAGGCACAACAGAAAGTTTAAGTGAGCAAGGAACTGTTGAACAATTCTATGGATCAGCGTTTCATTAAACGAATTGTGACGTCAGATGAAAAATGGGTATATTATCAGAATCCAGACACCAGTAATCAATGTTTGAGCCGAGGCCAGGACGCAGCACCCAAGATGAAATAGGGACTTTATGACTGCAGTGTGTATGGTGGAATTTCTAAGGTTCTCTGCACTGGGAACTTGTTCTTCATGCTCGTGCTATAAATGCTGAGCTGTACTGTGTGCAACTGGAACGCATTATCAAGCTGTGTTACAAAAATCCCCCCCATTTGATCAACCGCAAAAGTCTGTTTTTGCAACAGGACAATGCTCCATGCCATAGGTCTCGTGTCAGGCAAGGACAACTAGGTAACTTTGAAGTCGTTGAACTGCTACCACATCCTGCTTACAGTCCGGACTTAGCACCTTCCGATTACCACTTGTTCCGTTCAATGCGGCACTTCCTTGTCGTAAACATTCGCCAATGAGGATGATGTGCGGGGTGGGATACAAATGTATTTCGACAAAAAAGTCCAAAGAGTGGTATGCACAGGTTATTCGCATTTTGGCAGAAAGATGGTTATCAATTATAGAGCACAATAGTTTATATTTTGCAGAATAAAGTATCTTCTCCATTACATTTTTCTGTTCTACATGATGCGTGGCGGGAAACTTATGCGACACCCTGGTACAACCTACCTACATCACGCAAGCTATTCTAAAACCACCTTTTTCTTTGCACCTATTGTAGCCCAAAGGGACACTTGCCTATTCCGTTTTTCATCTATATTCAGACGGTCCACTTAAATAAAGGGATCTCAACTACGAGGTAATGATGGCTGATTTGTCAGCAAAGCTTCCCTTAGCATTATTCACCTATTGTAGAGGTCGTGAAGCGTACCATCTGATACAAAATATTTTTCCCTTTTCCCTAGCTCCTTCAACCATTTTTATTTGCTTAATTAAAATATCAATTTCTTCATTTTTGCTTCCCCTGTCTCATGGAGAAGGGAGCCTACAGACTGTCCGAATTAATGACAAGCAACCTTATTTTTTCCTTCTCTTTTTCCACTAGGTCCCCATCCTTTTCACGATTTAAGGATCTTTAAGTTTGATCTATTTCTGTCAGTCTATTTACTGCTGTATATACTAGCGTATACCGCTTAACCTGTATCAAGTGATGTTTTGCGCCAAACTGTACATACTTAAGCTACGCATTAAAAGTTGCGCCGTGTTTACCACCTCTGATTCATGAGTTATTATCGTGTGTGTTTACTTAATTCATAACCTCATTCCAATTAGAATGTGTTTTGGTATATTATACTACATTGAGCATACTACTTTCATAGCAAAGAACATGGCGGTCACAGAGCTAAATTTACATGATCAAAGAGCACTCCTTACTACCTTTAATAGGTGGCGACACACGTATATTAGTGCAGAATCATTGGCTAAATCAGGCTTCCTGTATCTCTCTGATCCTGACAACGTAGAATGAGTCTTTTGTGGCGTCCAGTTAGGACAACTTATACAAATGAACACTGCGGACCACTAACATCGAAGGTGGTCGCCATTTATGCCCATTTCTAAGAGGTTTCGATGAAGCAAATATACCAATCGAACCCAGAAACACCCCGTTTAGCACCAACTACGACACAGGAGAATCTACCATGTTGCCCCTCAGACCATTTTCTCTCCCTGAACGTGAATACCGAGGCATTACT
>JAGDQP010055352.1:0-13158 GCA_022664845.1 Lepisma saccharinum
GGAATGGAATGGGAAAGGTAGCGGTCAGTGCCTCTGTTCAATGTATTACCCCGGTGTTCGTATTATGAGACAGTGAATACATGAACATTCTGAACACCTTATGTTCATCCTGAGCGGGACACAAACACGAACCGTCTCCACTGTGCTTATTTCATGTCTACGATCGTAGTTACTAGTCGCCACCACCCGTTACGCTATTGTTTTTTTTTTATCCCTGTTTAGTAGGACAGCCAAATGCAATTTGCTGTTGGATCTGCATAGCAATTCCGTCTTTCCCAATTTCGATTTCAACATTTTAAAGTATCATATTCAACCTTACGAATTCAGAGAGAATTATACGATGATATCCCTTCAGGAGATTATGTATACGCTCTATCAACTAGATTTGGCATACACATGAACGTTCCTTGTTCTTTTCAATGTCAAGTCATTTCGGCTAATACATTACGTTTTGTGAATTTAATCCTCAATTTGTCATTTCTAGTGCTTTTAGTGAATCATGATAAGGCAATTTTCGGTTCCAATGTGTACAGTTCTAAATGGTGTCAAGGTTCCGTGGCCCAGCCGGAATGCTTCACCGAAGCATCGTGACCCGCACATTTCCCATCGGATCAATAGGGTCACCTTACGCTGCATCTGTTATTCATAGAATCATCGCCGTTCCACTGTCTCTTTTGGGAGCAATATTCTAACTGTTCATTGAATTATTGTTACTCGTACTCCTGACAGTTATGTAATCCCGAACGATTTTTAAATCGTTCCTCATATGAAATCTACTTGAGATATCGACATGCGGTAAACGAATTATTACTTGTCTAGAGTTTATGCTGTTTTTGACCCTACTTTACTTGGAGAAATTTTTGGGAATCCCCTTTTTCCTTTGGGGAATCCCTTGCGCCCTGCTTGTAGGATTTTCAAATATATATACTCTTAATATGTGAAAATTCCTGACGACGCCCTTGCAGAGAACATTTATGTTTTCAAATAATTTACATGTTGAATTATACACAATTGTTGTAGTAAATACATTTTTTTAATATTCTTTTCTAAAACTTACTCCTGGATACAAGACCAGGAATTGTACACACATTGCAATTTCTTGAGATAGTTCTGATGGTGTACCTAACAATGTAGCAGAATATCCAGTGTCTTCATTATATCGATCAAAATGTTCTTCGTAGGGTCTAAAGAAATGTGGTTGCTAGTGTCAATAAATAATTTCTTACAATAATATGTTGTCATTTCCTCCTTAGCAGAAATCAGAAAGTTAATTTCAATCATCTCAAAGGAGAGGCTGTACGGGTAAATTTAGCATCGCAGTGGCTAAAAAAAAATTGAAATGTAAGAACATAAAATTTAATGACTTTTTTTTATATATATATATATTTGTTACATAAGCAACTCAGTGAATTCATATCAATCAAAAGGTCAGATCTCTAGTGTTAATCGCGTCTCCGCGTACTGTTAATTGATAGGTTTAATTTGATACATCATAGTTTCTGTTGATAATACCGCGTTAATATCAGCTAGTGAAAAGCTACTAGAAAAATAATAATATATTATATTGTTTCTTCGATTATCTGTATTAGTACACAGTGTCTTAATAAGTGGTTCCGAAATAAGAATTATCGCTCGAATGGGAGTCCATAACTATTCAAATAAATAGTTTAAAATTTTGATTTCATTGCGCAACCCATACTCTGACATAAACTGAAGAAAATCGAAGGATGCAAAGAAAGAAGTGTATTAGGAGAGTGAATGACGTACGAAATGACCACAGTGCCATCCATTAGTTTTCTGGTCAACTTTATTCCAAAGGATAAAGAATCATACCAAATCGTTATTTCACAGTTCCCAACTTAGGCAAGGTGTGTGATCGCTCCTGGCCGGGAGTCTGTTTTCAGGTTCTCGTTAACATCACTTTCTTTGCTAGTTTTTTTTTGTACATTTTGCTTGTAATTTTAAATAATTGCTTTTGTTTGCTTCCTCTTCCACTTTCAACATTTAACACAATTCCACGAAATAGGTTACAGAGCCATTTTAGATGATTTTATTATACGCGATGCAATCACATACCGTGTATCACTTTTAACACAAGAAATATTCACTTTCTGTTGTAACTAACTCCCTGTGCCTTAGTCACGTCAGAAATTTCTCTAATAATTAGATTCTAAATTCTATAATATCCTTTCCATAAAATGAGTTGTTTTGTTATTTTTGTAGTCACGGGTATTTAATGTTATTTATTTAATAAAAATAACAGCATTGATGAAGGTAATCGATTCCAAGACCAATCGAAATAATCAGTTCCTATAATAGCCTTCGTATGGATGGCGAAATTACATTTGATACCCTTGTTACGGTGTATCCATTTTTAAAATGTTAAATTTCACGGAAATAGTCTAGAAAAGTTAATTTACATGTTTTGTTATATATATTTCTAAGGTTTTACCGAATTCACGTAAATAGGTTAGAAAAGTCAGATTAGATACTTTTTATTATACACGACACATTACAAAGAAATCAAAACCAGGCAGCTTCCGACACAGTTCAGAAGAATGCTAAGAGATTGATCGTTCGCGAGTATCTTTATGGTGGCAACGAGCTCGAACTCCCGCCATATTCCTACTGGTACCTGCTAGCTATTCCCTGAAGTACGTATAGATAGTATTCGGAAAAGGTAGTTCAGTAAGTTCTACCATGACCTAATGAGTAGAAGATCGGATAGTGTCCGGTTCGATTACCGCACACGTCAATTTATTTTGTTTTCTTTAACAAGGTCATTCTTTTTTCTATTCGACAAATGTTTAGCTTTTGCTTTATAATCCCAGTTCACTGAAACACGTTATGTAAAGTCAGGTTAAACTTATTATACACGTGGTGAAACAAATACTCGCTTTAAGCATTTCATACAATTCACAGAAAGAAGTTTTCTTTAAACACAATGGAAACATTCCGAAAACACTTTTAACTATAGACTTCCTTTACTGATTTACTCTCAACGCGTGCATGTCTTTTGTTGGTTTAATTGCACCGACCCCGACGGTCATCGACTATGGAATAAAAGGACAGAATGTTTATGTCTATTGTTATACACGAACAGGAGTTGTATGAAAGCTTGCCGTAAATTTTATTTTTTACGATGTGACTTACAACCCTTGAATTGATAGATTTTACCTGGCGGATTTTCGATAAAGATAGTCATTCACCAGCGTATCCAACAGGTAAGAGGACTTTAATGAGGAGGAAGCGAAGTTTCCAGAAGGAAAAATCTCCCAACCCCATCAATTAAAATTCTGTTGGGTTAAACGCTATAGAGCAATTTCACGAATATGTCATACCCGATTATAAAAACTGAAACGTATCGTGGATTTATTTTAATTAGCGTAATCGATTCTTGGAAGGTATACGATTCATATTTACATAAAGAAATACAAAAAAGTCATTAGTACAATGGCGTAATTAGCATCTGTATTTGGTTATTTACAAATTCACGAAAATAGCTACAATTTTACTTCATTTTAAAAGTTAATTATTCAGGTAAAAACGTAAAAGTTTAAAGTTTAAAAATTAAACTTAGTTCTTTTCTATATTGACATAAATTATTGGTTTGTTTGTTAATAAATAATCGTTCTTACGCCCTGGCGAGGATTATACAAATCGACTACATAATTATGTCTGTACGTGACGCTCCACGTATAAAAAGTAATATACACTGTAGAATACTTGATGAAAAGTAAATTGCTTTTATATGGCGTTTCCAAGGAGCCAAAAATGAACGATGTCTCTTCGTTATCTTCATTTGCCACATCCAGTCCGGTGTTTGGGGCCGTAATTCTCTCAGACTCCCATGTGGGGGATGTCACCCCTAAATTCTCGAGCACACACTCAACTTAAAAAATTTTACGGTCGAAAACGGTAGAAACTGTGCAAAACTGCACTTACATCCTCCATTTTGTGCTTTACACCCCCAAACCGAAAGTTCTGGCGGAATCCCTGGGAGACACATCTACCCTTTGCTCTCGCGTACTTGCGGTTTGGGTACCTTCCAAAAGCTGATTGCAACAAACTACGAAATGTTCACTGTATGTTTGACTTTTTACTTCAGGGCTTCACTTATTCGTTGAATTGCTCTATTATTGATTTAAAATCTTTTGGAACATAAAAAATTTTTCCACGCATTATATTTTACAGTGATATTTTATCTAGTATATGTAATTGAGTCTGTTAGTTTATTTCTATCAGAAGGTACAAAAATAAAGCAATACTTACAAGGTAAATTCGTCTACTAATTCACAGATGTCAGTGCGTGACGCTGTGTTTTTCCTCCTATATACTTATTATATTAATATATTCTGGAATAATTTTTATTGAAATAAAAATTAACACATTCATCTTGAATGTATGTGTGTGTGTGTTTTTTTTTTGTAAATTTTTTGGGGGATTCTCCTTTCAGAGAATTTTGGGGAAATTTGTCAGAGTGTAAGTGCGGGTTGCAAAAATGTCAATGCGTGACGAGAAATTGAACATTAAATAAATTCTTATTGATTACGTGTTCTTTCACGAAGAATGTATTCTTCAATGTCTTCTCTATCCAACGGTGTGCTAAAATCGCCTTTGTTGCAATAATAACATAAGTTATAAGGCAATTAAAGTCGAAAATTGTATAAATGTCAGTGCGTGACGCGTGGAAGCGCTCTACACGAAGAGCGTTTGAAAATAGGATTAAAATAAAATTGATTTAATTCAAAATCAAATATGTATAAAAGTAGACGGAGAAATTGGATATACTTGTTGCCAAGTTCTTAAATAATAGAACTTCTAAAGATGATAACCCTGAGAAACTTTTTTATCAAGAGAAGTTTTGTTTCCTTTTGAGGACGGAGGAACAAAAATTATTATTATTTTTTAAAATTTGAATTTTTATTTTATTTGTGCGTCTAAGGCTCAGTCTGAGATACAGGAGAGGAAATGATTCGAGAATGTATCGACCAGGGCCTATTTTAACAGTATCTACCATCCAGGCATTTGCCTGGTGCGAGTGAGAAACCCTGGAAAAACCTCAGTCAGGATGGTGGGTCGCTGGGATCGAACCGAGGACCTCCCGAGTGCCACACCAACACTCTACAACTGAGCTACGGCGACTTGGTCTGTATTTTTCTATTCTGCCTAAAAATGCTATTGCGAATTTTGGTGGAGATAGAATGGACTATGGGTAATTTTCTACACAATGGTGGTTTAAAGGTTTTTCAGCACACAGTTTCGTCATAATTATTTCAATGTTATATACAACAGCTTTCAGAGCATAGCTTTGTCGATTATTATTAGAACTAATAACATTAGGCCTAGACTACTTCACTCAAATTGCCAAAGATGTCAGACACTACAACATATCGTTTGATTCAATATATTGTGCTACAATTCGATTAATCCTGTTATGAATTTCAATGCATTTTCTTCTTCTTTTATTAGATCAAACACCTAATTCAATAGACTTCATGTTTCATGAAATTTCTTTAGTTTATTCTTTGATCTTTAGTATTATAGATATATATATATAAACCCGTTCAAATGGTTTACATTCACCCTGCTATTCAACTTAACATTCCATCCTTCGATAGCGTTGTTCCTTCTTTGTTGTTGCCCACGAACATTCCACACAGAAACAGGGATTCGTGCATTATTAAGCCACTGGTCGATGAAGTCGTCCACCAATTTCTGTAGCTTACCATTTTCGGGTGCTTTTGACATGATCAAGAGTCAGTCTTCATTAACGATGTGAAGAGGAATCAGAGCAAGAATCGCACATCTTGCATCTTTTCTTGATGTCTCCATGTGCTTTGTACTCATTAAGTACGCCAATATTTTACTTGATTGAGATAGTATGAGCAACCTGATATGGAACTCTCGGGAAACACATTTTTTTCCTCCACCACGACAGTCATTTCGAAGTCTATTTTAACATTCCTAGGCTTCAAAGTCCAGTTTTTTCAACGTAGTAAAGAAGTGAATGTAAGCCTAACGTTACTATTAGAAAAAAATCAGGAATTATGAAGTCTATTGAATTAGGTGATCAACTTAATAAGAGAAAAAAGAAATGCACTGAAATTGACTGAAGTGTGTGCTAAAAACTTTAAACCATTAATGTGTAGAAAATTGCATATTGTCCAGTCCCAACTCTGAAAGAAAGTAAGGGTTAAAAATATGCCGAAGTAATTATTGTCAGCTCATCCTACGTCTGGAAACAGAAATACTAAGGTAGCATGGCACCTCCAAGAAAGCCACTTGAATGAGCCGCCATCCACTGACTACTACGACTCTCCTACATGCAGTCATGCAACTACATTCTATGGCGCGGGTGTGGATGCTACGGTTTCTGTCTTGACGAAGATATTTATCGCGTATCGGTTCGTGTATAAGAGAAGAAAAACGGCGAAACAAGAAGACAGGAAAGCGCGAGAAGAGTTTCCTTGAAAGATGGGGGAAAACCAGAATATACATTGCTGTATATTCCGTAAAAAAACCTTACTCTACTTATTCCTTAAAAGTAGATTGAATGCAGCTGTCGTATTTCCAGCAGCTTGGGGAATCCTACGAGTAGGACCTATATCGATCGTTCTGCGGTGCGGTAGGCAAGCAATTGTCCATCTAGGCACTCATCAATTAAGATATCCAAACATATGAGCTAAAACGTAATAAAGTATAACACTTTAAAATACTTCTCACATATAGGCTATACTCAACAAGTTGACTAGGGCTTAAAAAAGAGAAATTATACTACTTGCAAATTCTTATAGGCTTTAGGTAGGCCGTTTTAAGGATCAGTAGAAAACAACCGCTTAGTAGAAGCTAATTAGCATATTTGCAGCCACATTTTAAACCTTAAGTCCTAATCTTTTCCAGCTATTATTCATTTTTCCTTTATACTTCCTGGATCTTATCATTAATAATGGGTAGAAACAAAAATACAAACAAAGGCAAAAGCAAGAGCAAGAGTCGAGAATCAGAATCAGAATCAAGAAATGGAAACATAAAAAGAAAGAAGAAACCTTCCAATATTAATACGGAGACTTCATAAATAGAGAGAGAAGATGGTGCAGAACCTAATATTAAGCTTCAGGACATAAAAAAATTCCATAAAACGTACTGATGATGAAGAAGATAAAACGTACTGCTACCCATACAAACTTCAAATATCGTTGCCGTTGAAGATCTGCTGCATCTTGTCTCCTGTTGCTGCACAAACGACTGTCGAAGAAGTTGTGAGTGTCGCAAAAGTATGTTTAACGTGTTTCAACAATGTGAACATACTGCGTGGGACATGCTTGCAGCAACAGGGACATTGAGGATGAAGTGATGGATGTGGATGGAGTTTTGAATATACCAGAACAAAACAATACCTAGAAATGACGCCGAACAAGAGACACCTCAAGGTAAACGTCCTCGTCTGGCATAGAGCATGACTGTTGTGTGAGGAAGCTGTGATGTTATTTTTAGTTCAATTTTATACATATTATTCCTAAGTATTTAAAATTTATGATAATTGGAAGAGAAAGTCAGCAACGAATAAAAAAGTCTTCATTGTAGCCATTTTAAAATTAATTCCCTTGAATTCTATACAAAAATGACGTTTCTGTCTACATTTTACACACATTTAAAGATTTCATTACCAATTCAGACGGCCACCATATTGATTACGTCATAACCCGTAAACCTGACGCGGAATACTCTGATATCATTTTACAATTCATTTCCTTTAATTTAACGCAAGACTGAAGATTTTACACTCGTCAACTGAGGAGTTATGCCTATCGAAAATTTTCAGCATGGTGCTTAGTTTTGAGAACTGAAAAGGTCCTAAAGTACAACACGCTGTCTCACATAAAACCAAGTAGCTCGCTCAATATTTAAGATATAGTAATGACTTTGGTCTCGTTCGAAAGATCAGATAATGCGCTATCACGCATATTTCGGAGTGTTTTTCGGTATCTGTGAGAGTTTTATAGTTATTTGCTATTAAAATTATGTAATGAAAGAAGCAAAACTAGTATTTTTTTAAATAACAGCCGCCATATTTAAATATGGCGCCGGTATATAAGCACCATATCAATTTAAATTACTGAGACCAATCATTGTCTTCAACTTGGCGCAAGAACGAAGTTTGTATCTTAATTCAGAGAGAAGATATTATCGTTTAAGGAAAACTATGTGTTTGCGCCTGGACGCCATATTGATGACGTCATAACCCGTAAACCCCACGCGGGATTCTTTGGGACTTTTTGTGGGTAAACCTTGTTACTACATTTGGGCTTCATATCTGAAAACAACGTTCAATGGGGGCTTGAGATCACTTCGACTTGTGACAAGCGTAGCTAAGCTTAAGTTGTCGTTGGCAAAACCCATGATAGCTGTTCGCTCTTTCAGATTTAAAATCAAAATTAGCTTAAATGCACTCTATTGGAAGTAATATATATGTATATATATATAATGTTAATTCATTATTATATCCATTATGACAACTAATAAGCAGGTCATGACACAGACAGTAACTTCAACAGGGAGTGTCCTGGTCAAACCGGGACGTGTGGTCAGCCTACAAGACGTTTCACAAAATAGACGCATATTTAGAACTGTGCGATATTTCGATATATCGATCGATCGATCGATATTTTGTGAATATCGTAATTTCGATATTTTATAAATGTCGAATTCGATATATCGATATTTTACGATATTTTTTGATACTTCGATATTTTTATATTTCGATACTTCGATATTTTTATATTTCGATACTTCGATATTTTATATTTCGATACTTCGATATTTTTATATTTCGATACTACGATAGTTTTCGATACTTCGATATTTTTCGATATTTCGATATATCGATCGATTTTCGATATTTGATCGATATCGAATTTTGATATTCAAAACCGGATATCGCACAGCTCTAGGCATATTCCTTTCTTTGTGCATTCAAATTCCATTTTTTGTATTATGCTACTTGTATTTATGTTAACGAGCAGAATTTTCCTGCTTGACCACATTTGTAATTTCCTGGCAAGCAAGCACGGTAATTGTGGAGAAAGAAACTCTTAAATTAAACTACAACTACTTCATCAAGATATATTCTTGGTTTCCGTTCGTAAATGACGAGTTTAAACTCTTACTATGAATCAAAAGCTTAAGATTGCTCACGATTAAAAATAAACAAGAAGGATTGTTGTTGTAACCGCGCCACTTAGCTATGTGCCGGACGAAATATAGACTCTGATTTTTCAGTGCATGTATTTGTGTAGTTGTCGTGTACGTCTATACTTTTTTTCAATCATATCTTAATACTAACTAAACTAAGTGATGTATTCTGATAGCTCCATGAAGTTTGTATACTCGAGAGATGATACAATATACCTGATGGTCATCTGGACTTTACTGGTTATTTTTTATTTGCTTCTTATGTATGAGAGATTCCCATATAAGGGACCGTTTCTACAAGGAATGGATCTTGTGTTTCGATAATCTCTTGCTCTTGTCGATTTGAAAGGGATTCCCACAAGCAGCTGTTTCTGTTGTCAGGTTCTCGTTGCAATATTTCCCTCAAAATTCTGAAAACTTTCCCTATTTTTGTAAAAAAAAAAAATCCCGTCTGCTAAGTTTATTTTCAAAATATTACGGAAAATTTCCCGACATTTATCTTTTTTTCCCCTTCGTTCTTCCTGGCCCAGATTTTCCCGTTTTCCCTTCACCTGACAACACTGCATTGTGGTTCGGTAATTGATTCTAGGTGCGGATTTTAGTGGCGACGGAAAGTTCTCACGGGACATTCGTGTAATCGAGAGGCTCCTTTGCTGGCGGTAACTTCTTGAAGGGAAATTTTCATGGTGGTGATAAATGTAAGATTTATGCAATGGTTGACGTGAAATGAACATTATCTTTTGTGTTGGGCAAGATACGGGAGTCACATTCGAACGTTGGGATCTAGTACTACAGTTATAAGTCCGACCAATCCTATAACCCCACACCTCTCAGTGTCTGCATCTAGGTACCTAGTTTCCGAGGCATAGTTCAGTGAGCATAGCTTCTCAACTACACGTACCGTGACATTGTCTAATGAAAAGTTGATCAGCGATCTTACAAATTAAATTCTTGTGTTAAATATAAGGATAGATTTAAAAGTTTGCTTAGCAAATATGTTAATTTTAAAATGAGAACTTGTTAAATTCTGATCCAGAAGTTCAGATTGCAGAACCCTAGATCATGGAAGTGTAAATAAACGATACAAGAAAACTTCGAATCAATCAAAGCAGATTACATTGGGCGAAGTACAAATGCAAGCTAGAATCTAACCAACTTCTTAGGAAACCATGCTAGTATTAATAGTATTTGAAACGTTTCTTTATATTATAATAATTAGGTTATCCGGTAGTTTGAAATAACAATATTCCTTGTTAACATAATTCGATGCAATGCTAATTCTACCAACAGCACATGAAAATAAGAACGTGAAGTCCTATATATGAAGAATATATTTCTCAAGGTTTATAAAAGCTCTTTAAATTATCGAAAATTATCTTAAATAATACTACAACTGTTTCATGAAGAATGATCACATATTTCTTCACTAATAGGGCCTATATTATAAATACATCTTCTAGTTTTAGTCCCATAGTCTAACAAGTACTTACGAAATAAGACACATTAATATCAACAAGTAACTTTCTTAAATTCGACAATATTAATAGCTACTTTCTTTCTTCACAGAATACTCAATATTTATTTTTAATTTCGTAGCTAGAATCAGTGCACCATTAACAGTTTCTCATTGTTATTAATAGGGTATTTTGGGTATAATACAAAATAATAACACGAAATGTTACTCCGTATGGTATCAACATGCACGGCAGCACATTCAGCCAAGTTCCCCGCGTCACAAACTTCAACACTGCCAGAAGCATGTCATACAGGAACAAGAGTTTTTCGCGAAATCGGCGATTTCGAGGCCCGGTAAGAAAAAAGATGTTAAAGATATGAATGAGCTTTCAAAGTTAAGGAGGTATGGTATATATGTGCAAGTGTGCAAAATTTCATATTCGTAGCTTGAAGCATATTCGAGCTATGGACCCCTGAATTGTGTATTTTAGGCTAACTGACTTATTCACTCACTCATCATATTGTTTAGGGTGTTCGGAATAAGCTAGAAACATGAAATTTGGCATGAAGATGGAGGATGATAAAGGAAAGTAAGTAAAGGAAAAATTCCATCATTTTGAAAAAGTTGCCATCTAGTATTCAAAATGGCCGCCAAACGTAAAATTTCAAGCAATACACAGCCTAAACGGTTGAAGCTAGAAAAGGTAAACTTGGTATGAAGGTACATCATATTTAATAGGTTAAGGAAATATTACAAAATCTTGAAAAACTTTCCATCTTGGGTCCAAAATGGCCGCCAAAATGAAATTTCCATAGAATACACAGCCTAAACGGCTGAAGCTAGTGTAACGAAATTTGGTATGACAGTACAACATTATTATCCGGTTAGGAAAGTGTTACAAAATGTCTCCAAAGACTCCATCTTGGATCCAAAATGGCCGCCAAAATGAAATTTCCATAGAATACACAGCCTAAACGGCTGGAGCAAGGAAAACAAAATACAGTATGACGTTACATTATCATTAGTAGGTTACGAAAATATTACAAAGTGTCTCCAAAAACACAATTTTGGAACCAACATGGCGGACCTCATAATCCATTTTCCACATCGTTCGAGCTAGAGATTCGACATTTGGCATAAATGTGTATTATCAAGAGTAGTTTAAGAAAATATTACATTTTGAAAACGTCGCTAGCTTGGATTCGAAATATTAGCCCAAAAACCATTTTCCACACCGTTCGAGATAGAGAATGCAATTTGATATGAGGTGTACCATCACTATTAGGTCACGACAATATAAGATAATGTTAAAAATGTCTCTATGTTTAATCCAAAATGGCTGCTCAAAACCCATTTACCAAACCACTGAAGCTAGAGAAACGAAATTTGGTATGAAGGTGTGCCATCACGAGTAGGTTACATTAAATGGGGCAAGCCACCGGGGTATGAGGAAGATCTGCACCATGGGGCGCATGTATGGGAGAGGAAGGTGGTAGAAAAGGGAAAGGGAAGATTAAGTATTTATGTAGATACGTTGATGATTGTTTTGGGATATGGGAAGGCTCTAAAGAAGAATTGATAGAGTTTGTAGAAGGCATTGAGGATAAAGAAAAAGGAATAGAGTTAGAGCTGGAGATGGAGAATGGAGGTAGCTTATGTTATCTTGATATTTTAATGAGTAAAGAAGGGAGGAGAATTAAAACTCAATGGTATCAAAAAGAATGCAGTGCTGGTATTTATTGTAATAAGAAAAGTAATGTGGATAAAACACCAAAACTAATTTTGTAAGAAATATGTTGACAAGAATTACTAGGATTTGTAGCAAAAATGTAGAAAAGAATGTAAAAGCTTTTAAGAAACAGCTATATGAGAATGGGTATAGTAAAAGGGATATCATAAAGGCATCTGTGGATTCTAGGGGAAGAGAAGGAGATGAGGAAGGAAAAGTGGTGGTATGGAAAGGCATTATAGGGTTAGGAGAGGACACAGAGATTATTAAAAAGATGTTAAGAAAGCAGGGTGTGAGAGCATACAGAAAAGGTAGTAGAAAGCTGTTGGATTTGGTCAGAAGTGAAGGAAAGGATATAGGGAAGAAGGAGCAGAAAGGTGTCATTTATTGTATTAACTGTGAGGATTGTGATATGAAGTATCTTGGAGAGACGGGTAAATTGTTGAAAGGAAGAATTAGACAACATAAAAGCGATGTGAAATATGGTAGAGAGAGAGAGTTATGCTATATTCAAACATGTAAAAGAAAAAGGACATAATGTGGGCCGGGAAAAAGTGATTGTGTTAAAACATGAAGATAATATGTGGCCTAGAAAATGGAAAGAGGCCTGGTGGATAGAAAAAGAAGTAGATAAGAACTTAATGAACTGGACCAAAGGTTTTAGCATTAATAAAGAATGGAAGATTATTGTTGACAAATACAGAGATATGTATGTTAATTGAGGTGGTAGTTGGCTCTAAGTTTGCTTCATGTTGATTCTCTTTCGTTAACATGGGAT
>JAGDQP010055353.1:1032-13158 GCA_022664845.1 Lepisma saccharinum
GATGGGAGCACATCTCCAGACTCTAGTTATTTTGGTAAACAAATATAAACTTAAATCTGAATCTTGAACTACTCAAATCTACAAAATAAGTGCTAATTAACCGTATTTATTTCGTGAGAACCGGTACGATAATTTCACGGACCGCTGGTTGAAAACCACTGCTCTAGTTGGCATCACTTACCACCTTGTAGAAGTTTCAGAAAAGTTTTCTTTACACCTTACCGAAACGCTTTTAGGTCGAAGTACATGTTAAATTTCACCGTTTTTTCTATGGTGTATCTAAAGAGAAAAAGCAGCTTTGGATGTTTTGTTTTCTCCCAATGGAAGCAGGTCTTGAAGTATACTCATCACCTATCAAGTACCAGTCGCTCCAGAAAGTAGAAGCTACGGTTTTCCTATTTAACATATTTGAAATGTTTAAAACATCCAATTTTATCAAATCTAACAAAGGCCTATATGATTTGTTTCATGAGGTTATCAATACTTCAATTGGGAACCTTAAACACATTCAAGTGAATTATCAGATACTGTGTTCAATGACAACTGTCTTTCTAAATCATAAATTCACTCAATTGCGACTGCTTTGGTGCCCCGCCATGCCAACTATTGCTTATTGAGTTACAAACTTCGAATACACTATAGCTTCTGTGTCAAGTTAAACAAAATTAGGGAAAGTGAGGTGAGGAAGGTTTGGAAACACTAACCTATCTGACATAAAAACAAAAAAATATTTTGATAAAGATTACAAAAATCAATTATTTCGAAGCTTCAGATGAATACGTAGAATTATGAACTTTCAGAGCTATATTGAATTAATTTCAAAAATTGAAACTAATGTTATATAGTTTCAAGTATGAAGGCCATTCCAAAATCAACTGGTTGCATAGAATTAGAAAAGTTAGAAAAATGTTACAGACAAAGCTACCTACATTCCTACACTACTTCCACACGTAATCGCCACCAAAGTCTAGACATCTATTTAGATAGAAAACGCTTTAACTGACTTTATTGTAAAACAGTACCACTAAGGTACCAGCATGCTACCTCCAAATATAAACCTTGGGCCCGAATTTCGACCCCTTGTATCTCCCGTGTGAAGCGTTTTTCGACCCTTGTTTATAGGGACTTTTTTTTAGTTTGATGTGACAAATTACCTCCCGAAGTATTTGAGTATAGTGCCATTTGAAAAAAAATATCAGGTTTTCAACACTGTACACACCATGAGATCTCCATTTAATATGTTCGAAACCTTATCTTAATACAGCTTCACAGCCAAAGACATAATTTAAATATCGTGACTCATTCTTTAGTTATGAAGATACATTTCATTATTTGCCATTGTACGTCGTTCGTTGAGCTCAAACGTTGACCCTTTATATCTCGCGAATGAAACATTTCCAGACCCGTATTTATAGGGACATTTTCCTTATTTTTATGTGAGAAATCTCCTAAAATATTGCGCATATGACTGGGAAACTCTGTATAATGTGTATGGTATCTTCCAAAGATCAGCCCAGGTTTTGTCAAAACAGATTTTCATACTTTCAAGTATTTGCTTATACTATCTTTTAAATCTTATGTATCTTTTTATTTGACGCTTACAAGAATCTCAAGATTGAAACACTCTTGGGGCATCTTGGCTCCTTTCTGCGTGAAAGCATACTAAACACATATGTTGTTGCTGTAGGGATGTTGTACATATGATACATCTGTTTATAAGCATGTTACATCTTGATTGTACGTATGCAGCATAGTGGCAGCCATGATGGTCAGTATGTACTCTACAGCTTCATTTGCGTATGTTTCATATGGATTTGCACTATACGTACAAGACATGTTTTTCTTCCCCCTGTAGTACGTTTAGTCACGTAATTATAGTATTTAAACATGATCCATTGTTTTTAAGTATTTCTTCTCAGTAAAAGGAAATTTGGTGTGTAGGTTTGTGTCGAAGTGGTTGGTATTGTGTCCGACAATAAGTATATCATAAGTACATCATCCCATTCCAACTACATCATCTTTGACGCAATTAGCATAACTCATCGTGTAATAAAATATCATTCATTCTGACAGAGTAACATGTTCCAGCAGCAAACGCACAGCGTCATATTTTGCCTTTTTAACAGGTTGCCACTGATCTTATGTCCGCTGAGCAACATGCATTTTGTAGGACATATTTATACGACACCAGCACCACACATTGAGCAGAAGCAGAATGAGCTTGACTTAGTAACATTTTACCCAAATGTGGACTTAACAACATTTGTTCCGAAACTTGAAGTTCTTTCCTAATAGCAGGTCTATGAATTGATCAGCTTAAAGTATTCTGATTCGTTTGATATCTAGTACCAGTATAGAAATAAGCGTATACACGAACAAAAGATTATGTGCAATGTTCAAAGACAGCACGTAGACTTTTGTTCTCGGATACGCCTCAAATGTACTTAAGGGTATCTTTAATGCACTTAACAGGATTTATCCCAAGCCTTGACTTAACTTCTGTTGCGGACTGCCTCAATCTCAAGGTAATTTATATCCATCTCTTTAAATTTCATTATTCAACTATTTTTGGTATACAACGTATGATTCTCTATGATAACTTGATCCATATCAGTTGCTGAAATATACCTTTTGTATTCATTACATTTCGTTGTTAATGGTTTATGTCTTAGACACATTTAGTAATTGGAATGAGAAATATTTTTTTTTCACGTTTTTGTTAACAGGAAGTCGTGCTCTGGATGTGTTACAATAAGCCTCCTTTACCGTTATTGTTCGCAGGTCCTACACTGGATGACTTTTTGCAAGTTTCTTAGATATTAAATATTGTATACTATAACAAACATCATGCGAGTTGCTGAATTTCGTATGTCGTTATGACTAATGATGTGTTTGAGAAAATGGTGTGTTGAATATCCTATTTCCAAAGTGAAATATATCGAAAAGTACGGTTTTTAAAATCTTTGGAGTTGGCAATCCTGTCTCCAAATATTGCTGACTTATTGCCAATGCCTGGAACTTGGGCGAACTAATTGGATAAATAATGAACATATGTAAGTAACTTTTACAGACATTGTTTACTTTTACCAACAAATCACGAGGTTGATTTTAAAATGGTCTATGTAGTACACTTCAGTCCAAAACATATCACCACCCATATATATTATCGGATGGAAATAAGGATGACAACTAGGCTAATTAAAATGATAACAAAGGAACAGTATTTGATTGTTGAATTGAACAACATACGTCAAGATTTACTAAATATCAGATGCAAATCAGTTTGTCTTAGTAGTTTGAGGATCCACCTCGATGCTTTTTTAGAGCTTGAACTATTGTGGCATTAACTACATAAAGTTTGTGACGTGTACTAAGATAATTGGCATTATACTTAACATAAACACTGTTGTACATTATTTCTGTTTAATAGTATACCAATATTTACAACATTTTGAAGTCAAAACCTACCACAAATTCTCAATGGAATTCATATCGATTGAATTGGTGTGCCACTGTAACTGCTGTATGATCAGATTTGAGATACACCATTTTAGTGTACAGCCGTACATCGTTGACAACTGTCAATATCATCGTAAAATTTCAATTGTCTAAGGTTTGCACACTGAAATCATCTACACCTGCACCTAAAATTCACTTTCTAATTATTTCTATCGTTTGTTTCTATGTAAGTCTTAATTCATGTTGGAAAATATTCCCCCCACTTTATTACACTTTAGCTGTGTAACTAAATGAATTTGACAGGGGTCGCACGAATCTGTTTTAATAATATCACAGAATAAATTTCAAAAAAATTGATAAAATAAGAGTTTAATGCAAATAGTGTTAAAATCCGGGTAACCAGTAAGGGTAGAGCAGCTCCCATTCCATGTAATAATTAAGTAAATAAAAAATGTACAGGTAAAGGAAAGAAGCGACTCTGTCCTATGATCACAGAACAATCCCGACCAGAGAAGGATCGTAACAATCAATCTGTAAGTAGTTCATCTTTCGAAGTTACAATTCAAAGGAAGGATTTCATATGAAATGGAATTCCGAATAACCGAGCCACTTAGCTCGGGTCGTGCCGCACAGCAGGTTACTTAAAATTAAGAACTCAGTGATATTGTCAACCAGACAATGCAGGTGAATATAATAGCTACTGATTCAATTGAAACAAATAATATTTATTACAAAACATTTTTTTTATTTAGGGGGACCCGCATACCACCCCTGCCTCTTTGTATCCTTTACACAAGCCAAGTTGTGTACTTTCAAGGTCGTACATCACGCTCATTTTTGAGCTCCTAGAGATTCTTGGATTGCCGGAATTCCGGCACTCCAAGAAGCACCTGTGTTCCATCGGAGAGAAGCTGCACTCTTCCAATCCTGAGTTGTCCAATGTTCATTCATGCCAACGTACCCTAATCTATGCTGAATGTAGTATTTTGATAAACGTGACTTCCTTGCATCCTCTACTTTTGTCATGTTCTGTTCGAAAAGACCTCTCAGCACTGTTTGGTGTGAAATCTTGTATCCCATTTCGTGTTCCAATTTAGAAGCAATCTGACTTGAACTCAGTTTCCTCTCGTGCTATGCCACCATTTTCATCGTCCTCTACAATATGGGGCTGGCTTTCTTCTCTTTCACCGCATGAACAACCCTGAATTTTATTTACTTTATTAACACATTTCCGACTGTTTATGATTGATCCTAAGCTGTCTAGCAATTTTGCTATTGGATATTGCTTTTGCATTCAGTGTCAAAATCTTGCCCTGATTCTGTGAAGCTGTCTTTTCCCTTCCCGAATACTTACGAAAACAATATACATCTTATTAAATTGTGGTAACACAGTTTCAATTGCTGCGAAACAATGAGAACAGTAATAACATCTGTTATTAGAAATTGAACAATGAAGCCGCATACCCGCAGAAATCAAAATCCAGGCTCACATGCGTAAATAGATAACAGCAACTGTGACGGATAATGAAACAATTTAAAAACAAATGAAAGTGCCATAGATAAATTAGAGTTGTCCGGAAACAAATCGAAGCTTCTTCTCATATAAATTGTTGAAATACAAGTAAAGCATTTTCCTCAGAGTGGACGCGACCCTGCGTCCTCTCTGGGGATCCGCCACTGGGTCGGTGCTACCTGCCGGGTAGAAATAGTAGCCACAGTCTAAAGAAATTAAGACCCCTTGTAGTTAAATTAGTTATACATTACCGTCTGATTTAGAACCTGATGCAGCAGGTGAAGAGATGACGTCTTCGTCTGGAAAAACAAAACAAATAACATTATTTGTCAAAGCTAAATTATTTAATATAAATAGAACTTTATACCAATGCTGATTGTCTTTGTGTTAAACAGTAAAATGTGGGGAAGAGTTCTACCACACAAGTATGGTACATTAATTCTAGGAGCCACGGTTACCCCGACAATGTAATCAGAAATAGGAATTATGTGAACAGAGAACTTAACGTTTCATTTCTGAATGGCACAATGCAAATTAGTATCAGTCAATTAAACGACAGTTCAAAACAGTAGTATCGGCATGTTCCAGCAATTTGAACTAGTCGTTTATGTATGAACTAAAACTTGCGTGTGGATCTTACTGCCAGACAATGTGACAATAGTATTTACTGTATACAAATAGGAGTAATGTGAATAACATATGAAAATCGTCCCCACTTACCTATATCTGTAGACTCTGGAAGAGAAGTGAAAGAGAGTTTCGTCGAAATGTCACTTGGGTGCGGAACTGCACAAATCATTTATGCCGCATAGAGTGTGTAGAGTGTGCGTGGGTCTTAGTAATTAGACAAAGGGATGAAGAAATATATTCGTTTCGTAATACAAATGGTATTGTGCGTAGCAAGAGATCATATCAGGTTTTAATGCTCAAAACAAACGAGCAATAACATCTGCGTTACGTCTCATGGAAAATGGCCTTCACATGTCAGTCCTCATCCACCACAAGAATTACTGTACTTGTGCACTCGACGTATTCATACTATTAATCTAGCAGCAGTGAAAGTAATGACATGCAGTTCGGTATAGAAAAGGTCACGTTATTTAGACAACCCGTATTAAACAAATTAGTGAGTGGCTTGTCTGTGGCATAAAGAAAAGGTTTTACTGGCTCCAAGGGCTCCAGGCATTTTTCATACACCACGACAAAGAATTTGTTCGATATTTTTCTGGAAGAGAAAGATAGTGAATTGTAAAAATATCAGAAATTGTCATCACCCGCATAGCTGGGAAGCTACAGTTTGGAGACATGCCTCAGTAATCAGATAGCTAGATCCAGACACTTTGAGTACAAGAGGTGGGAGGTTACACCGTCACTCTTGCTCAACGCAAAAGTGCATGAACTAACATTTATCAGCAATATTGAAACTTCCCTTGGAGGAATCACTACCAAAATCCTATGCCTAGAGATTATCGAACCATGAGGTCAATTCCTCATAAAGATGGGTCGAAGTAAAAGTCACTAAAAGTGGTGCATACAAAATAGTCCTGTTTAATCTGAATGTTTAATCTAAAAGGTTTTATTCTATTATCTCTGTCTATGACATTTAGTAGATATTAATCTTACCTTTATTGCGATATGGAGAATAACCTGTAAACATAAATAAACAAATTGTATTATGTGATATTTAGTATGCAATTTGGTACTTTAGTGTTAAAATGTCCATACTTGTTTAACTCTGACTGTATTTTTATCGTTTTAAACAGAACTGGGCTAGAAAAGCTTTAAGCTGCATGAAAGCTCTCACAATAAAAATTATGTACCGGTAAAAACTTTCGGTCAATTAACTATAGATACACAGAACAGGTAGGGGAAACATAGCTAAATAGGTGTATAAATGGGGCAATAAAATGTAATATACGTACAGGGTGTCCGAACAAGAATGTATCTTTTCAAAAGGATATTCTCGGGCCCCCTGATGTGACATTAGAATCATTTTTATACCAAAAGTAAGGTAATATATCAAAGTTTTTTACCTACCTTACAAAGATTCAATATATGCGCCCTTCGTGACGCGCAGACATCTACTCGATAGCCAATTTCCTCCCATGCTCGAATCAACATGTCTCTTGTAACGGCAGCAAAGGCTTCTGTGATCCGCTCTCGCAGCTCCGTCAGATCTTTAGGCAATGGGGGGGGGGACAAAGACGCAGCCTTTGACAAAGCCCCATAAAAAGAAGATGTATGCCTTCTGTTGTTGTGTAGGGGCCATCTTGAAAAAAATATGCTGTTGGAAACGGTTGCTATTTCAATCGAAACTTGGAGTATCAAATAGCAATACTTGTCACTGACACCTCTCTCCACACACTGGGCACGTAGAAAGAAAAAGAAAAGGGTACACTATATTTCGGACACCCCGTATTTATATTTTTTAATATTATATGAAGAAAACGAATCTTAGGAAAAGCAAATAACACACTTTGGAATTATAATTGTTAATACTTATTTTGTTGAACTGGGCCGAGGTGGTTCAATAGTTAGAGGGTTTAGCTCTAGCGCTTTGGGTCGTCGGTTCAAACTCAGTTCATGTCAGGTGGAATTTATGGTGGACAAACACAGTGTGCATGGGTTTTATCGGTGTTCTTTCGTTTCCATCCACTTTCTTCATTCCACCAATCATCCATCCGGACTGAACCAAATTGGCCTGAAACCTTAAGAATTAAATTCTAAATTCTGAAAAGAAACTTTGCTCTATTTCGGAGCGATTATCTCTTGAAAAGTCACTCATTTTGCATCTGATTATTCTAATAAAACGCACTTTAAACAGCTCCTAATTAACCCCGATTGTTGAAACTACGGGCTAATTGAATATGAAGAATACAGAGAAAGAAGCGGGTATGTGCATGCATGATAAGTGATTTCTCGTAAAACGCATTTTAAAGTTTAACTCTTTTTTACTTCAACTCATATTTTCAAAACCTTTATACCATGGTTATTGTTTGCGATTTGGAATTGAAACTCTCTGAGGTGTTAGCTGTCTTATGTAGTACTTATTACGAGTTAAAAACACGGGCGTAAGCCATAGTGCTGTTACCGCCCATACAATTAATTTTATCTTATCTTATCTTACGAGTTAAAAACGGATGCACATATCTCCTTCTTTCTCTGTACTCTTCATATAAGATTACCATTGCACCTATTCACCCTCTAAGTTTGAAGTGCGTATCAGAATTGGGTCAAACTATATGAAGACCACAGGAAAAGAACGTGCTCTGTTCATTTTATTAATTTTTACTGGAGAGCGTTTTAAAAGTCCACTCTAATAGACGGATTATGTATATTCTCTTCGCACGCGATGGTTTCCTAGAAAGGCCCTTCTAAAAGAAATCAGATGGTTATAATTTGCCTCTGCATGGTCAAATCACTTTTCCTTCCTGTGATCTTCATATAGCAGTTTGGAGTTTTTCACGCTTTGGTTTTGGGTTTCTTCATTCCATGGACCGTAAGGAGCTTCAGATTTGACTTCTTATCTCCCTACAAGTTATTTGTCTGTTGTCTGAATGCTATCATAAATATCAGTTTATTTTCTTCTCCTATTACAGCTAGGTTGGAAGAGTTGTAGACGCCAGTAATGGTGCAGACGGGAACAACAAAGGCATTGGACATTGTACATGAAACCAATTAATTATCTTCACTCGAATTAGATGCGTACTTGTTTGGTTAATGAGATCAAGGGTGTCGGTTATCTGAAGGCTGTTGACATTCAAGAGACTAAAGCTGCCACGTCATTTGTAGAACATGACAAGACATTCCTGCATCAATATCACACAGAATTATGTCTGTCTAATACGAGCATACATGATGATGGAATTGAAGTGCATCGCTTGCAAAACACACGTTCATCAAACTTTGGCTTGGGAGGACTGTGACATAAAGAGTAAAATTTACGGGACTATTTTGAGTAATATTCTGTGGTCAGACGAAGCCGTGTTCCATGTAGGTAGATTATTGAATCAGCATAAATGTCATTATTCTGTCCAGTGCAAAATCCACATGTTACGATTACAAAAGTGCAGTGAAATTCCTCCAATTACTGTGTGGTGTAGTATGCATGACCTGTACATTTTTCCTAGTACGATGAACGTCGAGAGGTACGTGCGCGTGAAAGAAATATCATCTATCTGATTCTTGCAAACTGAGAATATTTAAATTATATTAACTACATACATGACAGGGCACTGCCCCATTTCTCAGTAATATCACGGGAATAGATTGACATTGACTTTCCTGGGATTGTTGTCTGTTGTCGCGATGATGTTGAGTTCAACCAAGAAGAACAAACCTAACTCCATTGGGCTTTCTCTCAGGGATGCATTAAAGAGAAGCGCGTAATTTGAACAAGGTTCGAAGTTATGAATATGGTATATTGTGCGTGCATCCTAGCAGTAGAACGGCTTATGCCGAACGTCCATCCCTCTCTGTAAAATGTATTACTCTATTACTGCTAGTGTTGGAGCTTACTCTGAAATCCGAGATACTGCTAACATAAAATAAAAGCAAAGATCACAGTTCATTTTAAGAGTGAAACAAATCATGCACCATTATTTGTGACAGAACCACACTGAAAAAAAGTGAAAGTTAGTAACGGATCAATATATGTACAATGTTGTATACGTATATACTGTACATATGGCTTGGCATTGTATTTTCTGCATACGTTATCGCTCTTCGTGAAAATGTTGTTTCAACCAAGAAACCCATATCTAACCCAATTCGACGTTGGCCATAGTAAAGAGATCATGCACATTAGGAAAATGCGTGATTTACATATGTTTAATGTTATCAATAGAAGGTGTTTTCGCGTTTTATTTCAGGAGAGTAGGAAATATGGAATACGTTGCAAAAAGTAGAAGGTATTAGTAAAAATAGGAAATGTTGGACGCTATTAAATACTTCCCTAACACTCTTTGCTTTCAACAAAATTACAACGATGGGGGGAGAGTCGGAAGATGATACCTTACCTTTAATAGATGCTTGCCTGTTTTTTACTGCAGCTTTAAATGAAATGGGTGGGCGACCTGCAATAATTAAAGAAGAATATTAATGTTAAGGCAGCGAAGAGAAATGTCAGCAATTTTGTAAAGTCCTTAAGTGATATCATTGAAAGGGTATACTGTACGAAACTCCTAAGGAAGGTAGTTTGACTCAATTCTATTATTCACCCTAAAACAGTTGAATCGCTAATTATTAAAAGGAGATACGTGCCATTAGAATACATAGCACATATCACTTCTTTAAACTGACCGCCTCAATTGTGAGTGAAATATATTCTCTGTGTACGGTTTATTACATGAGGTTTTTTTAACACTATTCTACCGCTGTCATTTTCAAGTTCCACTTTTCTAGGATTTGTTGTAAATATTAATTTAAACATATTCGTAAGTTATTACATTACCCCAAATAACGATAAGCATTTTCAAAGAGCTAAATATACGAGCTCGTATATCCCTAACAGTCTTAGATTATTTTTTAAAGTGTCGTAAGGATAAATTTTCCTCTCAATTTTGTTTCCTTTTCACTGAACCAACGTATGAACAATGTAGCCGGCTTATTTAATTTCCGGACAGTTATTGAAATGAAAAATCAATACTCAAAACTATCTGACTAAGCTATTAACTATAGTCGGAGAGCCAGGAGAACCCCACGTTCACATCTCTGATCCACAGGTACTATTTTTTCTTATTTCTGATGGTTGCAAAAAAGTGAACTGGTTTAGTTCATAACACATTTTTGGTCTAATTGATCAAAAGTTCATTTTTCACAATTATTTTCTATGTGGCCCTCACGTACACCCCTGATCCATCGGGACCAATTTTATGTTATTCTATATTGTCTGAATAAAATTTTATAGCTATGTTTCCGAAAATTAAAACTGGTTTAGACCATAATGGGACCCATTTTTGTTGAAAACTGGTCAAACACTATTTTTCAGAATTATTTTCTGTGGACCCTACGAACACCCCCTAACCCTTCAGGACCAACTTTATATTATTCCGTATGGCGTAAATAAAATTTATAGCTGTGTCCCCCCAAAAAGATAAAATTGCCTTTACACCAAAATATCCTTCATTTCTGATCGTAAATTAGTCAAAGACAATTTTTCCCTTTTTTAAAAAATTACTTGGGTTGAAAGAAAATATTTGAAAGGCACTTGAAATTGTCACTGTGTTATTGTCATTGCCTAAGAAACGGTAACTAAACGATAACTCCACGCCCCAAAATTTGGAGGCTGAACATCCAGAAACGGAGAACTGTTAAATGAATACTTATAAAGTAGGCGTGTGGGGTATCAAATGAAATAATTTTTTTCCGCCTGAATAGAAATTTGAATTATATTCTTCAGAGAAAATAAGGACTCGAAATTTACAGCAACGTTTTGACAAGAATTGAACTGTTTATAACTATAATGGCGGCTACTTGCGATCGAAAATGGCCCCAAAACTTTCTTTTTAGCTGTGTTAAAGAGCAAAAGCCCTTAGCTTGAAGGAAAAAGTGAAACTCATTAAAACTTCAAACCCGGCATTGCCTTAATTTTTTGGTTCAAAGAAATGGTAATTATGAGAGAACGGCTCCCAAAAATTGGGAACCTCTGGCCCTGGAAAAGTGGTGGGGAACCTCGAAGATTGAAAGATGAAGTTTATGAGTAATTCATATGGGATATCAAATGAATAAGGCTTCCGACAAAATATGAATATGCGTTACTAGAGATTCCAAATTTATAACAAAAATGAAAATGCTTAGAAAGAAGAGCATTTTTTGTTTTCATTTTAGCAGTTTCATTCTAGTATACATTTGAAACCACCAAAATCCTCTTCAGAGAAAATAAATTATATCAGTATTCAGTCAAAAAGTCATTTTATACCCCATAATATGACACACTTAAGAAAGTCTTCGTTTTTCAACAAGATATTGATATTCCATATTGATATTCATTTGTTTATTTATTTATTTAGGAAGATTACAACGGGCGTATGCCCAGTTATGGTATTCTGTAAAAAGTAAATTACAATTTTTTTGTATTACCAGGAATACTTAGTAACATATAATCAGTCCATACTGTCAATATTATCAACAAAATATAAACACAATATATACTA